>NQII01000421.1:812265-849146 GCA_002778355.1 Clitarchus hookeri
TGCACCTAAGAAGATATCCTGCTTAATAAGCTTACATAATTTTCACTTGGTCTACAAACATGGAAATGATTAGACCCTTTTAAGAAGTTTTCCTGGTTAATAAGCTCAAATTTTTCAGTCCCTTTAGAAACGTCTTAAGAGAGTCTTACTGTATTCATATTTATTTTGAGAGTTATTTATGATTGTAAATAAGGGTAAACATGGAAAATATTTACTGTAAAAAAGTTCTGAACTGTTAGATGTTATAAATTTACTTAATTAAAACAAGAGCACAGAACTATTGTATTGGGGCGACTATTCTCACTACCACCCTGCTCATAAGGCTTGAGTTCCTGGTTATTCTCCCCCTTTACCCTCCTCTTCTTAATATAGCTTGCTCAAGGTAAACAAAGGGAACTCTCATAACTCCTCCACTACTAACCACAGTCACACAAGTTGTCTGTTTTTAGCATGTAGTTATTTTTGTATTATAATATGTTTCGACATCATGTTATGCTTTATCAACTGTATGTAGCTCAGTGTGGAACATGGACAAATTAATTAAAGAAGCAAGCGTACGTCTATTTTACCACCATGAAAGAAATTCACAGAACAGTTCTCAGAATTCCAGACTTTTCCGAGGCAACATAATGCAAGTCAAACAACTTAAGGCACATGAAGTGTTCTCAATTCAGATGTGAACCATAAACATCATGGTGATGGGGCCTAACTGCCACCTCTCAGAAATTAGTTTCAAAAAACTTACGTATGCACTAAAGAGGTAATTAAAAAGTTGACAATCAGTTAGTACAGACCTCATTTACACAAATCCTTCAAGTGCATGGTTTCCCCCACCCACAACCAATCACTCCTTTAAAATGGTGTCCTGAATATTCAGTTACAGAATGTGTATGTCATACTCTTTCAGGGGTCTGCTAGATTGAATGTTTACGAGAATTAGAGGTGGCCATAAGGGTCACCTTCATACCTTCATACATGTGTCAAATGCTCAACTGCCATTATAAGTATTACACATAAAGAAATACAGTTATTAGAGTTCTATTGTCTCTCCTATTATTAATGTGATTACTCATGTTCTATAATATATGAATAAACTTAAGAGGGTCGCTGCACTTTTATGTTAGCCAAATGGCTCATTAGAAAGTTTTTGTGATTATTTACAACAATAACAATGTCAGTGGACAAGCATAGTACCAAATAACAAACATCCCTTACAGGTTTATTTTAACAGGACATGACATAAAAAAGTAGGGCCACAGAATGGAATCCTAGGACAAAATGAAATTTACTTCACAGCCACATGCAAAACATAGGTGGCATTCGTAACTGCATTAAAAAATGTTGGCTGGTATTAAAAAAAGGTCACCTTATAAACATTTCTACTTAAGGCGCCCGTCTACCTGGAACTTTTCCCCGCGTTTAGGCCGAGAAGCGCGGGATCGATAAGGGCGACACTGCTACGCGCATCAAGTACGCCATCGCCGCTAAGCGCAAGGCTCTGAACTGGCGTGCAGTGTTCTCGTCGTGCTGCGTGTACCTATGGGACTTTCAGCGGTGACCATATTATTTTATTAGTGGGAAGTCTTTAGGTAGGTTCAATGCAGGCCCCTATAGTAGTTTTGTATGTATCTGATGCGTGCATTTTGAGCTACAGCGCCTTGGAAAGGCCGTTTTTAGCGGTTTTGGAGTACTCTGAATTGATGCTTTTAACGTACGTGATATATTGAAAGTACTTAACAGCTCTCATCTGAAGTGTGTGTTCTTTTCGTATATCAGCACGTTGGACGCACGATTAATAGTTTCGTTGAAAAACGTGTATTTCGAACACTCTGCAACGCAGTTCAAGCGCCAGGTAGACGGGCGCCTTAACAGTCAAATGTTAATGCTCTGTACTAGTATTTATTGCTTTCTTTTTAAAAATCTGCATTGGGTGTAAAATGCATGTGCTTATAGAAATTAATTTAAAACAGATACTGAAATCTACTGTACTATAGAACAAAAAATTATTTTTAATTAATTTATTTATTCATTAAATTTCTGCAATTAGAGATAACAGTATACCTATTTTATTACTTATTTTTACACAACTTTTAGATTATCTTCTATAAAATTTAAAAGTCTACTGTACCAGTGGCAGAATGAATGGATAGGGGGCTCTGTTGAAAAAAATTGTGAAACCACATTTTAGTTTTTTTTTTTTGAAAGGGGGAAAAAAGGAGGAAGTAGCTGCCAGGAGGTCTGGAAGTGTGTAATACCCCCTGGAAAATGTTCGGATTTAAACCTTAAAATTGGTTTTTAAAGTTTATGAACGGCTTTTTCCTTCTTTGCATCTCTCTTATCCAATGGTTCTTAACTTTGCTCCTGCAGACTATACGCCATTCACGGGTTACTTCCAACATTTCTGAAACCCTGCTAAAGTTATACTTCCAGGATATTCCTCCGCCTCATACAAACAAATTATCTCCTTTTCTCTTGTAGAACGAAGGGGCCTGTAGTTGTGAGGGCCTTGGTGAGATTTCTAACTTCCTAAACCTGGCCCGTCCGCTCCTGTACTGTACAATACTGCAGTTTGTATTAAATAAAAAACTATGTTGGTAATATCCTTGGAAAGAAGCTGATAACAAATGAAACTGCTGTCTTCAAAATGCTATAGGTATTACAAAATCCAACTTGCTTTTTGCCAGTGTGAAATGCATTTAATGACTACGACAGCATGTTGTTGCAGGAAATAGTAGACAAAAAATATGTATCTGACACAAACATTTTAGAAAATTTTTCCATACCATATATCTGCATCGATTACTCATACAACTGCCTATCATTGAACGTGTTTGCAAAGTAATGGAGATTTTGCTATAAGATAATTAACTTGATGTACAGATGAGTACGGGTAACACTCTTAAGCTCCTTTTGTGTGGTTCTTGTATATCAGATTCTACATGTAAAATGGAAATATGAAATGCACAGAGAAAAAAAAAATTGTGGTATGTGAAATAGAACACTGCTTGGATAAGTTATTGGTCGCATGTCACACAGCTGTTCTCAGAAAGACCTCTGTTAGTGGGCTCCGAATCACTGCATCGCAGACTGAGTGCTCATAAATTGACTCATGTCGGATATAAGACACCAGCCATCACTGGCCCAGTCTCTTCACCACACGAGTGTGATGCCTTTGCAAGAACCCTACCTCTGCTTGTAGCTATATCAACCATCACTAAGAAAGAACAACCAGAAAAATAGCAAACAAGAGAACAATACGAAACTTTCAATGACCGTTTCGTAAGTCTATCAATATGTGTCCAAGAGTTCCCTTGTGAAACTCCCCGGAGCTGCACACCCAGTTGTCGAGTACCTCCACCTACGCCTACCCCAAGTACTAGGCATCAAGCCAGTCAACAACGTTGGACCAGCAAAAATAAATGTTTTTTTTATCCCCTAGGAATAAGTACCATTTTAAGAAAACCACAAAACACTGACAGCATGTCTCACTAAACATTTTATCCCGANAAGTACCATTTTAAGAAAACCACAAAACACTGACAGCATGTCTCACTAAACATTTTATCCCGAATACATTCGTTCACGAATAAGAAATTTTTACATACAAACGAGGCTCCAATGGCAAACCAAACATGAAAAAAGTGTCAAATCGCTTTCACGAGGTCCCAGCAACTTGAAGTTCCTTCCTTCTTACAGTGTAGGAGCGATAAAAACTAAGGCATTTTTTATTCTGTATATTTTCATTATATTGTTAAATTCTGGGTTTTCATACCAATGCACATAACTCAAAAGTAGAACTACACTGCACGTACCATGATTAAACACTCCCTTCTGCTTCATCATGGGCACTAGTGTCTTCTCGGAGGGCGAGATGAAGAATACCTCCTTGCGAGTGTTCTCTGGCAAGAACTGGGCCTGCCACAGGCCTTTGAAGTAAGCTGCATTTGCCTAAAAATTAAATATATTTCAGATTTTCAGTACAGCTGGTCTTCCCCCACCCCATACACACACGAAAAGATACTATTTCCAAAGTCGTTTACCAACATCGTCATAAAAATATATTAGAAAGTACTTGTANGATACTATTTCCAAAGTCGTTTACCAACATCGTCATAAAAATATATTAGAAAGTACTTGTAAAGTCTGTAATATACAAACACTGTGTGCAATATTGAATAAAGCGTGAGTATCAAGATTGATTTACACTGTTTCTACCTTACATTGTTCTGCAGAAACAGAGATTTTTGTCTAGTTTCACACATAGACACGTACAAAAGCATGCATGAATGCATGCACACCANTTCTGCAGAAACAGAGATTTTTGTCTAGTTTCACACATAGACACGTACAAAAGCATGCATGAATGCATGCACACCAATATGCACTCACATGTTCACACACACCTATGCACACATATCTAGTTTGAACATGCACAGACACACACACAAATCTTATATTAACATTCTAAAATAGCAAACCTAACCATGGGGATAGTTTCTCAGGGTAATATCCTCCTTTCACTGCCTTTCTATGTTCCACTACCTCTCAACCCACACTTAATTTAATTTATTCCTATTGTCCAGGTCACTGTAGAAATGACTGTGGCTCTAGGCTGGGTCAGCTGACCCCACTTGGCATAACCCTCCTCTCACAGCTTCAAGAGTAACATGCGGAGGTATTTTTGTAGTTACGAGTGGAGAATCTGCTTTAAAATCAAGGACGTGGGTAAAACACAGTTTATTATTTCAATTATTTGTGGTTGCATATAATTGCTATTTGTGCTACAGTTTTCTTGTTCAATATTTCTGCTTTCATTAATTACAGCTGCCAACTAAAGACAGCCAGAGAATTGGAGCCTTACATATTCAGGTCTTTGACTGTCCTTAACTGGTCAGGNACAGCTGCCAACTAAAGACAGCCAGAGAATTGGAGCCTTACATATTCAGGTCTTTGACTGTCCTTAACTGGTCAGACATCGTTTCCTTGATCGAAACATCAGACCAGAGATCCTGTATGCTGCACATACTCAGTCCAGTAGATGATGCTAACGACCGTAAGTCTGCAGTCTATTTTGCTGGAACCTCAACTATAAGCAGTATCTAGAAATCATCTTGTCATACTAAATGGTACAAATTGCTACAAACTCTCACATAATNTATTCAGTTACAGAATGTGTATGTCATACTCTTTCAGGGGTCTGCTAGATTGAATGTTTACGAGAATTAGAGGTGACCATAAGGGTCACCTTCATACCTTCATACGTGTGTCAAATGCTCAACTGCCATTATAAGTATTACACATAAAGAAATACAGTTATTAGAGTTCTATTGTCTCTCCTATAATTAATGTGATTACTCATGTTCTATAATATATGAATAAACTTAAGAGGGTCGCTGCACTTTTATGTTAGCCAAATGGCTCATTAGAAAGTTTTTGTGATTATTTACAACAATAACAATGTCAGTGGACAAGCATAGTACCAAATAACAAACGCCCCTTACAGGTTTATTTTAACAGGACATGACATAAAAAAGTAGGGCTACAGAATGGAATCCTAGGACAAAATGAAATTTACTTCACAGCCACATGCAAAACATAGGTGGCATTCGTAACTGCATTAAAAAATGTTGGCTGGTATTAAAAAAAGGTCACCTTATAAACATTTCTACTTAAGGTGCCCGTCTACCTGGAACTTTTCCCCGTGTTTAGGCCGAGAAGCGCGGGATCGATAAGGGCGACACTGCCACGCGCATCAAGTACGCCATCGCCGCTAAGCGCAAGGCTCTGAACTGGCGTGCAGTGTTCTCGTCGTGCTGCGTGTACCTATGGGACTTTCAGCGGTGACCATATTATTTTATTAGTGGGAAGTCTTTAGGAAGGTTCAGTGCAGGCCCCTATAGCAGTTTTGTATGTATCTGATGCTTGCATTTTGAGCTACAGCACCTTGGAAAGGCCGTTTTTAGCGGTTTTGGAGTACTCTGAATTGATACTTTTNATCTGATGCGTGCATTTTGAGCTACAGCGCCTTGGAAAGGCCATTTTTAGCGGTTTTGGAGTACTCTGAATTGATGCTTTTAACGTACGTGATATATTGAAAGTACTTAACAGCTCTCGTCTGAAGTGTGTGTTCTTTTCGTATATCAGCACGTTGGACGCACGATTAATAGTTTCGTTGAAAAACGTGTATTTCGAACACTCTGCAACGCAGTTCAAGCGCCAGGTAGACGGGCGCCTTAACAGTCAAATGTTAATGCTCTGTACTAGTATTTATTGCTTTCTTTTTAAAAATCTGCATTGGGTGTAAAATGCATGTGCTTATAGAAATTAATTTAAAACAGATACTGAAATCTACTGTACTATAGAACAAAAAATTATTTTTAATTAATTTATTTATTCATTAAATTTCTGCAATTAGAGATAACAGTATACCTATTTTATTACTTATTTTTACACAACTTTTAGATTATCTTCTATAAAATTTAAAAGTCTACTGTACCAGTGGCAGAATGAATGGATAGGGGGCTCTGTTGAAAAAAATTGTGAAACCACATTTTAGTTTTTTTTTTTTGAAAGGGGGAAAAAAGGAGGAAGTAGCTGCCAGGAGGTCTGGAAGTGTGTAATACCCCCTGGAAAATGTTCGGATTTAAACCTTAAAATTGGTTTTTAAAGTTTATGAACGGCTTTTTCCTTCTTTGCATCTCTCTTATCCAATGGTTGTTAACTTTGCTCCTGCAGACTATACGCCATTCACGGTTTACTTCCAACATTTCTGAAACCCTGCTAAAGTTATACTTCCAGGATATTACTCCGCCTCATACAAACAAATTATCTCCTTTTCTCTTGTAGAACGAAAGGGCCTGTAGTTGTGAGGGCCTTGGTGAGATTTCTAACTTCCTAAACCTGGCCTGTCCGCTGCTGTACTGTACAATACTGCAGTTTGTATTAAATAAAAAACTATGTTGGTAATATCCTTGGAAAGAAGCTGATAACAAATGAAACTGCTGTCTTCAAAATGCTATAGGTATTACAAAATCCAACTTGCTTTTTGCCAGTGGGAAATGCATTTAATGACTTATGACAGCATGTTGATGCAGGAAACAGTAGACAAAAAATATGTATCTGACACAAACATTTTAGAAAATTTTTCCATACCATATATCTGCATCGATTACTCATACAACTGCCTATCATTGAACGTGTTTGCAAAGTAATGGAGATTTTGCTATAAGATAATTAACTTGATGTACAGATGAGTACGGGTATCACTCTTAGGCTCCTTTTGTGTGATTCTTGTATATCAGATTCTACATGTAAAATGGAAATATGAAATGCACAGAGAAAAAAAAAATTGTGGTATGTGAAATAGAACACTGCTTGGATAAGTTATTGGTCGCATGTCACACAGCTGTTCTCAGAAAGACCTCTGTTAGTGGGCTCCGAATCACTGCATCGCAGACTGAGTGCTCATAAATTGACTCATGTCGGATATAAGACACCAGCCATCACTGGCCCAGTCTCTTCACCACACGAGTGTGATGCCTTTGCAAGAACCCTACCTCTGCTTGTAGCTATATCAACCATCACTAAGAAAGAACAACCAGAAAAATAGCAAACAAGAGAACAATACGAAACTTTCAATGACCGTTTCGTAAGTCTATCAATATGTGTCTAAGAGTTCCCTTGTGAAACTCCCCGGAGCTGCACACCCAGTTGTCGAGTACCTCCACCTACGCCTACCCCAAGTACTAGGCATCAACCCAGTCAACGACGTTGGACCAGCAAAAATAAATGTTTTTTTCATCCCCTAGGAATAAGTACCATTTTAAGAAAACCACAAAACACTGACAGCATGTCTCACTAAACATTTTATCCCGAATACATTCGTTCGCGAATAAGAAATCTTTACATACAAACGAGGCTCTAATGGCAAACCAAACATGAATAAAGTCTCAGATCACTTTCAAGAGGTCCCAGCAACTCGAAGTTCCTTCCTTCTTACAGTGTAAGAGCGATAAAAACTAAGACATTTTTTATTCTGTATACATATTTTCATTCCCTTGTTAAATTCTGGGTTTTCATACCAATGCACATAACTCAACAGTAGAACTACACTGCACGTACCATGATTAAACACCCCCTTCTGCTTCATCATGGGCACTAGTGTCTTCTCGGAGGGCGAGATGAAGAATACCTCCTTGCGAGTGTTCTCTGGCAAGAACTGGGCCTGCCACAGGCCTTTGAAGTAAGCTGCATTTGCCTGAAAATTAGATATATATTTCAGATTTTCAGTACAGCTGGTCTTCCCCCACCCCATACACACACGAAAAGATACTATTTCCAAAGTCGTTTACCAACATCGTCATAAAAATATATTAGAAAGTACTTGTAAAGTCTGTAATATAAAAACACTGTGTGCAATATTAAATAAAGCGTGAGTATCAAGATTGATTTACACTGTTTCTACCTTACATTTTTCTGCAGAAACAGAGATTTTTGTCTAGTTTCACACATAGACACGTACAAAAGCATGCATGAATGCATGCACACCAATATGCACTCACATGTTCACACACACCTATGCACACATATCTAGTTTGAACATGCACAGACACACACACAAATCTTATATTAACATTCTAAAATAGCAAACCTAACCATGGGGATAGTTTCTCAGGGTAATATCCTCCTTTCACTGCCTTTCTATGTTCCACTACCTCTCAACCCACACTTAATTTAATTTATTCCTATTGTCCAGGTCACTGTAGAAATGACTGTGGCTCTAGGCTGGGTCAGCTGACCCCACTTGGCATAACCCTCCTCTCACAGCTTCAAGAGTAACATGCGGAGGTATTTTTGTAGTTACGAGTGGAGAATCTGCTTTAAAATCAAGGACGTGGGTAAAACACAGTTTATTATTTCAATTATTTGTGGTTGCATATAATTGCTATTTGTGCTACAGTTTTCTTGTTCAATATTTCTGCTTTCATTAATTACAGCTGCCAACTAAAGACAGCCAGAGAATTGGAGCCTTACATATTCAGGTCTTTGACTGTCCTTAACTGGTCAGGCATCGTTTCCTTGATCGAAACATCAGACCAGAGATCCTGTATGCTGCACATACTCAGTCCAGTAGATGATGCTAACGACCGTAAGTCTGCAGTCTATTTTGCTGGAATATTTTGAGATGCAATACCTCAACTATAAGCAGTATCTAGAAATCATCTTGTCATACTAAATGGTACAAATTGCTACAAACTCTCACATAATNACCTCAACTATAAGCAGTATCTAGAAATCATCTTGTCATACTAAATGGTACAAATTGCTACAAACTCTCACATAATTAGGTGTTAGAGAGGAGCCCCTCCTCCTTCAGAAAATTTTTTGTGTTAGTTTACAGTCTGTTTTAAACTTTGTCAAATGAAATAAGTTGCCAGTTCTTCTTGGTTTTCTACAATTAATTTCTGGCACTGTGTCTCAGTAACACTTAATTTTTGCAGTTGTTTAAGTATGCCGTTTACATAAATGTAACTTGGTAAAACAAAAACAAGTTTTTTTTCCCAGATGCTATTTAGATTGACCCATTCCGTCCAATATCCTCGACTGCGTATATGTTGCGCAGGAAAGTCACATATGGTTGGCACTGTACACTTCAAGGCTCAGTGCTTATTGGTCTCATTCTAGGTAACTGATTTATAACCTTTGCAGCTGCTCTAGATTATGACTGGCTCTTATAATTATCACCAATCGCCACTCTGCAAGCTCACACACCTCATTAATAGTGATAATGAAATACATATTGTCTCAGCTAGGTATAGTCTGGATCAAAATATTTATTTTTAACACCTGAATCAATTTGCGAGAGAATGAAAGGATTAACAATGATTGCTTCCAAAGTTTAGTAGGTATCCTCCTACCTAAGCAATCCTCCTTCGATTCTCGGCACCGAAACATGGACGATAATTTCTAGTTTTTGGTGTGTTTCGTTCAACTTTGTACTGCACAAAGCAAAGGCAAATTACTACACAATTACTCTGCTTAGTCAACTTCCGTCATTGCCTGACATCCTCACCAGTATTAAAACTCAGCGAGGTGGCATAGTGGTAATACTCTGAACTCACATCNTAAAACTCAGCGAGGTGGCATAGTGGTAATACTCTGAACTCACATCTGAGGAGCTGGATGCGATTCCCGGTCTGGCCAGCCTGATTTTGGTCTTCCATGAGTTTCTGAAAACACTACAGGAGAATTCTGAGATGACTTTTAACTGCAGGCCACCATGGATGTTTGTTTCTTTCCCTTGTCTTGCCTGTCCGAGCAAGTGTATACGAACAAGTAAAGAATGTGAGTGAGTGAGTGAAGAGATTTGGGCGGCTTTTAACATCTAGGTCGACGAGTAAAGAAACTGACTCAAACATCAACCTCATAATTAATGCTAAATAGGGTATTAGATTTGTTAATATTTTCCTTTAAAAGTTCGTGAAATAAAAACGAGTTAGTACTAACTCGTCCATTTTAAAATTTCACTGCACAACAATGCCTACAGATTGAGTCTAGTTTTACGCTAGTCACATCTCTAACCCACTGTGGGCTAGATGTTTAACATAGGCGTGACTACATGCTGGTCCAGGTATGCACCGGACCACCCACTAGGAAATTGTTAAAAATACATTAACAATTTCCCCTGTGATTTACACCGGCAGAAAGACCACACTTTGTTCATTGGTTTTAGTATAGGTACTAGAGGATGATGGGATGTAATATCCTTAAAGGAAACACTGTAGGTATATCTAGGCCAGCCTTAAGCGCACTGAATGTGTAAATTAAGGAGTTGTCTCCTGGGTTTTTGGAATGGGACCACCCACTACCAGAAAATTGGCCATCTCTGGCCACGCCTATGACGTTAAATGATAGGCAAAAGCAGATATTCAAGGTCACCTGAATTTTGCGAAAAGATTTTTCAACATGCTAGATTTCAATACCTTATGGGCATACCAGCAGTTTTTTTTAATTATTGGCGGCATGTTTTTGTAGGGACACATTTTCTTTCTTGACTGGCATGATCCGCGGGCAAACAGATAAGACACGGAACACGTATACCATACAATGGGGCAAGTGGATCTGAACTTAATTGTTATGAAATACAACGGGTCGTGAAATCCGGGTGTCCGTACAGACAGTGCACGACGTACGTACCAGGACGAGTTCGGTGGCCGGCGTGACGGCTCCCGCCGGCACGAGGTCGCGGATGTTGTTCTTGGTCTGCAGCTCGACCCAGGAGTTGATCTGCTCGCGCGCGGCCTCCGGGTTCGCGGCGAAGTCGACGCGCGCCAGGTCGTCCTGGAACAGCTGCAGCATGCACTCGCGCAGTCGCAGGTTGGTCGACGCGAACACCCGGCTCGGCGTGCGCAGCTCGTAGCTCCCCGAGCCGTTCGCCGCGCGCATCCCTTGGAAGAACTTCTCCAGCCGGTACGCCTGCATTATGCTCAGCTTGTCCTGCGAGGTAAACAAACGCCCCAAGGTACTTACTAGTTCTCTATGCACTCTATCACGTTACAAATAAAACTAGCCTATTCCACATCAAACTAGTCGTTTTAAGTTAAGTGACATGTCATTAAACCATATTATAGGTAGGGACCTGCAAAATTCGCGTTGTTTTGTAGCTGCAGACTAAACTCCAAGACGTTGTATGTTTGCTTGTCTTCTGCCATTGGCCGAAAACTTGTGTGGGACGTCCCATAGACGCTTTCAGCCAGTAGTTACGGCTCAACGGTTGGACAACCAATCTACAGTGGAGAGAATACGCGGGTTAATGAAGCCGCAAAGTTGACAACAGTCAATGAAAATACGAATTGTTCTCATGTAGGGGTAGGGCAGTGAAGTCTAGCAAGGTACCATACATATAATAACGCGAATTTTGCAGGTCTCTAATTATATGCTATTCACGGTAAAGTGAACACTTTTTAAGGCCCTGCTAAATTTTTCCTTTGAGCCAATGTCTATCTTTCCGCCACTTTTTAATATAAACATTGCCATGTGACTAATAAACACAGTGTATACATTTTATCATTTTCAAGAGTTAACATCCGAGGCTGCAATGAAGGGCGAGGGCCTTAAAAAGTGCTCACTTTACCGTGAATAACCTATAGTCAAGTAGGGTAATTCCAACAATGGGGTAAATCTGACTACCCAACTTTATGACTCTTTTGTGTAAAACGAAAGTCAGCAAAACATGATTTCTAGAGTCGATAATGACATATATGTATAATATGCATTAGAAATCACATTTTACTGATTTCTTAATTCTCTACGGAAAGGTTAAAAGGTTAAGCGGTCGGATTCACTCCACGGTCGGAATGGCCCCACTTGACCCTACATAGTTAATTTAGCTGGTCTATGGCTACTCTCTATATTGACTAGAATATATAACGTATTCGTGGTTATATACAACATTTCTGAATTCCTGCTTAAATTATATTTTCATGCAACTCTGTTCGTATCCTTCCCCTACATGTAAATAAAAGGGAAATGGGTCTGGAAGTAAATGCCGAAGAGGAACCAACGCGCGGTATCTGTGCGCTGAACAATAAAAATATTTTTTTATACACAACAATGTTATGTCTCTCCAAAACTGCATACCTAAAATAATTGAAGTATGGCAATAATGAATGCTTACTGCACAAATCTTTTAAGAACTTAGTTTTAACAATATTTTTCCTAAGAAAACATTTTTTACCGTTATTACCATGGGTCCAATTTTCTCTGTTTTCAATAATATTGACTATGAAATAAGTACAAAAATAATTTATAGAAAAAACACAAAGTGAAAGTTTGAACAACCACAAAGAAGGCACATTAATGTTAACGGTAACATTAAGAGTTTGTGATTTATGATTAACTTAGGAAACAACCAAACATTTCAAGTATAGGGTGACTTTTCAAAAATTTTATTCAAAAAGTGAGAACCTAATGGGGAGTTTTAGATGTTTCTGCTCTGTAGTTACAACAGGAAATGGAGAAAGTTCAGTTAAATTCTAAATATGGTCAAACTAATTCATTTCACTACCCATAGCTGTTTTTTTTTTTTTTACAAATCATCTGGCACATTAAATTGTGGACAAGACGTTTACCACAGAAACATTAAACAGATGTGGAACACAGATAGACTTTACTAGATCACAAATATCTGTGCTCGAATCCCGAATAAAAATTTTAGGTTAGTACATTGTCAGTATGAAGACCTAAGGCATTCCCCAATCCAACTGCGCGCTTTCTTTCACCTCTCCCCTCTCCTTCCTCCCTCCCGCACGGCATACACCATGAATGTTAGAAAAACTAAACAATTTTTTTATAAAAAGCATATCAGTGAGTTTATAAAATTTTGCCTTAATTAATTTAATTTCTTATGGTTATGTGGACCCGCGGTTGACAGAGCAGTTTAGACTCTGGCCTCCTACTGTTGGGGCCCGCAGTTGGATCCGAGGACCTGTGGCTCTCATGAGGGTAATGTAGCGTACACTGCAGTGGCGTAAAGGTTTTCTCTGAGTGCTCCCGTAACTCCTTCATTCCGTTACTGCTTCGCCCTCATCTCATCCAATCTTCTGGCTGGCCGGAAACAGCAAGTGTGTTCCTCGGGTAGGCAGCCTCCTCTGAGCCGTTGTAGGGCTTATTCTACTCAGGCTGTGAACAAAATCAAATTCCTTATGGGTGAGGAAAATTTCCGCTGCAGGGTGCGCTGGTGTTCCAAAGAGGTCTCTTTTTGAGCTGTCGGTAAACTGAGAAATTCTATTTGTTTGCGTGTAAAAGTTAGTGTTTGATCCGAATTGTGATCCATACTTGCCCCAGCCAAAATATTAAGTATTAAATCTATTTCGAAACTGTTATTAACGCCATCCAATGTTGTTTACAAGAGTAGGCAGTAAAAACACCAATTTAATTGGCATTGAGCCTTCATAGGTGAGCTTAATTTAGTGAGGGAAAGAATATTACTACCTTAAGGCTCCCGCCTACCTGGTGCTTGAACTGCGTTGCAGTGTGTTTGAAATACACGTTTTTCAAAGAAATTATTGAACGTGCGTCCAATGTGCTGATATACGAAAAGAACACGCACTTCAGACGAGGGCTGTCGAGTGCTATGAAGACGTCACGCATATTATAAATACATTTTAGAGTACTCCAAAGTCGCTAAAAACACCTCTTTCAAATCGCTGTGCCTCTAAATATGCGCGTCAGATCCATACAAAATATTCAAAGTTCCTGCATTGTACCTTCCTACAGACTTCTCATCAATAAAATAATAGGGTCACCGCTGAAAGTCTCATAGGTACATGCAGTGCGACGAGAACACTGCACGCCAGTTCAGANGCTGATATACGAAAAGAACACGCACTTCAGACGAGGGCTGTCGAGTGCTATGAAGACGTCACGCATATTATAAATGCATTTTAGAGTACTCCAAAGTCGCTAAAAACACCTCTTTCAAATCGCTGTGCCTCTAAATATACGCGTCAGATCCATACAAAATATTCAAAATCCCTGCATTGTACCTTCCTACAGACTTCTCATGAATAAAATAATAGGGTCACCGCTGAAAGTCTCATAGGTACATGCAGTGCGACGAGAACACTGCACGCCAGTTCAGAGCCTTGCGCTTAGCGACTATGGCGCACTTGATACGCGTGGCAGTGTCGCCCTTATCGCCCCCGCGCTTCTCTGTCTCAAAAGCGGAAAATATCTCTAGATAGACGGGAGCTTTAAAGAGCGAAATAAATATAGCCATCATCAAACGGGATGTTTCTATTCAGTTACCACTTTTAAATTAAGTAATTTTGTAAGCCAACATTTTACTAAATCCCGTTTTACGGACGAATAGAGTATAAATTAAATTTACGAAAGTGTTTAATGAGACCACGAGAGCAGAGCCGTCGAAAGCTGATAAATACCCGGTGGCAAGTAATTTTGTCGGGACATATTTTCAATTTTAATGCGCACCTCTTTATTTACCCCATTCTCCACAAAAAAGGNGGCAAGTAATTTTGTCGGGACATATTTTCAATTTTAATGCGCACCTCTTTATTTACCCCATTCTCCACAAAAAAGGAAACTCAAAGACTGCGCATTTTTAAGAGCGTATAATTTTATGTAAATAACATAACTAGTACATGATTTTTTTTAACAATAAAAAAATATTCCAGAAGTTTCTTTTAAAGACAACTTCGTTTCCATCCATATACTTAATTACTTAATTTAATTTTCATTTTATATTACACTTTTTTTTTTAGTTTCGCTGCAACGTTTGTATTCTTATCAAGAATTAGACTAAAAAGTCTGGAAGTNTATATTACACTTTTTTTTTTAGTTTCGCTGCAACGTTTGTATTCTTATCAAGAATTAGACTAAAAAGTCTGGAAGCTAAGCCTAAGCCCTGGGGCCTTCCCCCCTCCCTGCCCCTCCCTCTCGGTGGGCCTGCATGAGTGATGACGCACCTGCGAGTCAGGGATGCGGAGGATGCTCCTGAGAGACTTCTCCGTGTGGTTGGCGGAGCCGAAGTAGGGCAGGAGCAGAGCGTTGTAGATGGAGGAAGGCGAGAAGAACATGTTGGCCTTGCTGGTCTTGCTGACGGCGCGCATCAGGTCGAGGCTGAAGGCCTGCTGGCCCGTGGACAGCGCCGTGCGGGCGCCGGAGTCCGACGGCTGGCGGGTGTCGTCCAGAGTCAAGCACTGCGGCGTCGCGAGGCGAGCCAGGCACAGCAGCACCAGCCCCGCTGTCAGCATCGTCCTCGCCTGTCAACAACATCACGTATACATAGCAGCAGGTTTATTTCCCACTAACCTTCCCTAATTCTAAGTGTTAGAGGGCGTGCATCGCGGCAGAAAGCGATTGGGTAGCCATGGCCGCGTTTGGGGCCATGACTACCCGCCTAGCTCTACCTGTAGATAACCTATTGACTAAGAAGAGAAAGGGAAAACCCGGAATAGGCACCGTAAACACACTATCGACAGGAAATAATAAAAAATTGGTACATGCATTAATAAAAAAATGCTACAGGAGACAGACAGGTAGAAACCATGCTCTTGATTAGTGGATAGAGAAATACTAGCAGAGATGATGTGGGATCTTATTTTTCCACTGTAGTAGTTGGCGCTGGCTTAATAGGGACAGGTGTTTGTAGCGAAAATATTTAAGGCCATGCTGGACTTCAATATCCTACGNTGTGGGATCTTATTTTTCCACTGTAGTTGTTGGCGCTGGCTTAATAGGGACAGGTGTTTGTAGCGAAAATATTTAAGGCCATGCTGGACTTCAATATCCTACGTCCACGACCATACAACTTCCTTCGGTTGTTGGCCGCGNGAAAATATTTAAGGCCATGCTGGACTTCAATATCCTACGTCCACGACCATACAACTTCCTTCGGTTGTTGGCCGCGCGTCTACGTGAGAAGACGTGTTCTTATTGGACTGGGCCAATCGTAATTAAGTACTCCGATACGGGACGTCCATCATTCGCAGACAGACACTTGAGGCACGTGACATTTAAAACCATCCAACCACTAAACTGCATATGAACAAAAGTATTTTGGATTACAACTGGTCTTGAAATCTTTTCACCCAAAAAAAAAACCTTTCCCTAGGTGTAGACTGTTCACGACAACCTGAAAGCCATACTTAGGATTTACTTCTCTCATTCCATTGTATCCTTCCACCAAATGTAAATTTAACCCGTTCAGCCACATGTACAACCAACACAAGTTTACACTGACTTGACATTGTAAAACGGTGGATAGTAGTGAACAGTGATAAACTCGTAAAATGAAAACAATGTATTTNCGTGATAGACTCGTAAAATGAAAACAATGTATTTAAATTTTAAAGGATAGTATGAGAACTAAATGTAGATTACACCAGCTCTCAAGCCTTGCAAAGCAGTTTGCGTGTGCCAATTATGCAAATATTTATAGAGCATAAAGTATTTGCACGTTACGAAAGAGAACTGCAATTTGTCGTTATGTTTTCCGAAATACCCAGAATATGAAATACAGACTCAAACACGTTAAGATATAGCAGTTAGTAAGACGCCAAGCACTCAAGGCGCGGGTTCGATTCCACTCCCAGTCGTGATTTTTTTTTTCGTCGGTAATATTTATTTTTGTGAAGAAATAATTGCATTTAATTTATTTTACATCGGGGTGTTTTTTTAAAGCAAAGAAAATACAGGGGAATTTTTAACACGAATGTTAACATCAATTCAACACAAAATTTGTTTTGCCGCAACATAAACACCACCTTAATGTTGAGGTAATGTTGTTTCATAAGTACTTAATGTTACAATAACATTAATAGCTTACCAGTATATTACACTAACACCAACATTAGATACTGACGGTTCACAGATAACAAAAAATTACTGTTGTAGTAACATTAATACTGTTGTCACAACATTAGACTTTTTTCTGTGAATCCATAAAACATCCTCAAAATCTGGAAGAAAAATTTCGCTCGTGAACAATTTAAAGAGGATCCATGACACGCCAAAAATGTTTTACTTGTGTTCGGCGGAGGACTGTGAATAACTTTGCACTTCCTGAGGATGTCCCGATCAAGGACAGTAACACTACAGTAGCTATTGGTTTGCCTCTCTTCCCTATTACTCTTCTGGCTTGCATCATGTTACTCCTGCATTTTAAACACCTTTCACTACTCTTATGTAAGATGTGCAATGGCTTCACACTAATCATTTTTCTCACAAATTTGGCAACGACAATAAGAGACAAAGCGAGAAATATTTTCATTAAATTGAAACANAAAATATTTAAGGCCATGCTGGACTTCAATATCCTACGTCCACGACCATACAACTTCCTTCGGTTGTTGGCCGCGTGCCTACGTGAGAAGACGTGTTCTTATTGGACTGGGCCAATCGTAATTAAGTACTCCGATACGGGACGTCCATCATTCGCAGACAGAAACTTGAGGCACGTGACATTTAAAACCATCCAACCACTAAAGTGCATATGAACAAAAGTATTTTGGATTACAACTGGTCTTGAAATCTTTTCACCCAAAAAAAAACCTTTCCCTAGGTGTAGACTGTTCACGACAACCTGAAAGTCATGCTTAGGATTTACTTCTCTCATTCCATTGTATCCTTCCACCAAATGTAAATTTAACCCGTTCAGCCACATGTACAACCAACACAAGTTTACACTGACTTGACATTGTAAAACGGTGGATAGTAGTGAACAGTGATAAACTCGTAAAATGAAAACAATGTATTTAAATTTTAAAGGGTAGTATGATAACTAAATGTAGATTACACCAGCTCTCAAGCCTTGCAAAGCAGTTTGCGTGTGCCAATTATGCAAATATTTATAGAGCATAAAGTATTTGCACGTTACGAAAGAGAACTGCAATTTGTCGTTATGTTTTCCGAAATACCCAGAATATGAAATACAGACTCAAACACGTTAAGATATAGCAGTTAGTAAGACGCCAAGCACTCAAGGCGCGGGTTCGATTCCACTCCCAGTCGTGATTTTTTTTTTCGTCGGTAATATTTATTTTTGTGAAGAAATAATTGCATTTAATTTATTTTACATCGGGGTGTGTTTTTAAAGCAAAGAAAATACAAGGGAATTTTTAACACGAATGTTAACATCAATTCAACACAAAATTTGTTTTGCCGCAACATAAACACCACCTTAATGTTGAGGTAATGTTGTTTCATAAGTACTTAATGTTACAATAACATTAATAGCTTACCAGTATATTACACTAACACCAACATTAGATACTGACGGTTCACAGATAACAAAAAATTACTGTTGTAGTAACATTAATACTGTTGTCACAACATTAGACTTTTTTCTGTGAATCCATAAAACATCCTCAAAATCTGGAAGAAAAATTTCGCTCGTGAACAATTTAAAGAGGATCCATGACACGCCAAAAATGTTTTACTTGTGTTCGGCGGAGGACTGTGAATAACTTTGCACTTCCTGAGGATGTCCCGGTCAAGGACAGTAACACTACAGTAGCTATTGGTTTGCCTCTCTTCCCTATTACTCTTCTGGCTTGCATCATGTTACTCCTGCATTTTAAACACCTTTCACTACTCTTATGTAAGATGTGCAATGGCTTCGCACTAATCATTTTTCTCACAAATTTGGCAACGACAATAAGAGACAAAGCGAGAAATATTTTCATTAAATTGAAACANCACTAATCATTTTTCTCACAAATTTGGCAACGACAATAAGAGACAAAGCGAGAAATATTTTCATTAAATTGAAACAGCACTCTGGGTGTACCAAATTCGAGTAATTTTGTGCCAGTTTTTGTAGAAAAGTTACTGAATATGCCAGTCAAACAGCTATTTCGATCGCCAATGAACAGGATTCGGACTTAAAAAATAGAATGACTATTTTTCGTTACCATCGTTAATTGAATCATTTTCTATTGATTCGCCATTGTTAGAGATGGTGGTTTATCGCGGCAAAAGTTGACTGTTTGCTAGGATTCAACATACTGTACACATGTATGACAGTTTTCTTTCCTTATTGGCTGTCATGCATGTATGAAGATACTACTATTTTCGCTGGACCAATGAGGATTCTGATACTATAAGGCAGAACGTTCGTGATTGGTCTGCAGACAACTTAGCCGAGTCACCTTCTTCACCCAATCATGAAAGAATTAACTCGTTAGAGTGTTATAGAAGATATGTTGGGTCAAAAATTTTTCGCGATTTTCCACCATCTCTAACCATTGTTATATTTTCCTGCATGAAGTATTATGCACGCCAAGTTGCAAGAATCTACAGTGAACAATTTAAGCAGCTGTGATGACTCCTCTTAAGCTCACACGGGCATCTTTCGTGAGTAATGTGATAATTTTTTTCGCTCATCATGACTTGTATCAAACTGATGTCTTATGAATATCCACCGAATATGATGGTGGCTAGTATATAAGAACTTGTATACTAGCTAGTACCATAATTTTGGCTATCTTCTGTAATAGTTAAATGTAAATAAACAATATGCATTTGTACATGTGCATAATAAAACTACACTTAAAATTTTTAAAGTTTAAAGTNGTCTTACCCACCAGGGTACAGTTGCAATGCGGGAGGATGGAGGGTGTGCTGGCCTTCGGGCCTTAAAACCTGTACATGTGCATAATAAAACTACACTTAAAATTTTTAAAGTTTAAATTTAATATTTATTTTTATTGTTCGGCAATTTTACAGTAGTGTTTACAGTCTGTGTTTTGATTTGCATTAGGGTATCGCTGTGCAGCGTATCAACCGTCTTTCAACAATCTAGTTAAAATTGTTGTGAGACATATTATCCTGGTCTGCACTCTAAATCCGAATCAGTGATATCAATCAATGAAATAATATTCACTGAAAGTGAGTTGATAAGTTACTACTGACTGGCGAATCAAGTAAATTAAATGTGAAATGTGACTTATAGCAGTGTAATTCTCGACATTCAGTGGAATTCACAAATTAATCAGTGAAATTAAGTCATCATATTAATTAGTTATCTGGCACTGATTATCAGTCACTCAATTTTCACTGGTTTCCACTGATTTGTCTAAATTCTCACTGTTTCAGTTTTAGAGTGTGTGTCGACCAAAACCCACGCACGAAACCGGAACAGACAGCTATAGAGATCGCAGGCGATTACGCGCGGTGGATTAACCTTTAAACTAAAAAAAAAAACTGGCTCAAGGAAAAGAAGCACTTGCCCTAGAGCTTGCTCAAGGAGAGCAGCTATTTAGACTACCAGTGGAATCGATAGCTTTTCCTCTTGGCTTCTAAGACAACGTTCCATTCCGCCTGCAAAAAAAAAATGTAGAGTCTGCATTGTGGTAGTCTGTAATGAACCTAACATAACCTAACCTGTTCTGCGCAAACAACCTACTTTATTTTTTAGTCCGTAATGCCTTCTAAACTAACCTACAAAAAACGAAGAAAGAAACAAAACACGCGAATAAACAAGAACCCTAATGCAGTATAAAATAATTGCGCTAGTGGACAGGAAATTCCAGACTGTTTGAATTCCTTAGCTAGACGGTGACCATCTGTGGTTCTAAATAACAAGAAGATAACGAAAAGACCGGAAAACTCGCTGTGCTATTAATAGGGAAGTATAGTTACGAAACCACAAATAAAACTGTAAAGCTGTAGTTGGATTAAAAATCCGTGGCCACACTCTCGGAAAAAATAATTTGATTATTCATTTCTCCAATTTCAGTGACTTTCCACCGAAATACATTTTCGGTGCCAAGCTGGTTACACGCTGAATTACGATGTGAAGGGTTATGGGTTCGAATCTTCAAGGGTTCATTTTAGGAACAAGATAGGGTTGACTAACTATGTCAGCCGCTACTCTTCGCCCACTTGCCTTATTTTTTATGGTTAAACAAAAGGTAGTTTCTCGAGTTAGAACATCTACCACGTCTAAAGATTTATACAAGCAGATAAAGTAGGCATATACGCCAGAAAGAACTAACCATACGACGATGTATCATTCTTCGACAGTAGAACTTTCTTTATTCGGAGTACCCTGTCAATGTGTCAGAAACCGTTATATGGGACGTGAGCACGCTTGCATGTGGATGTGAAGGTAAAGATAAATTGTGCGTGTATTATATACTGTACCGGGACAGGTAACCCGTAGGTCCCACAATCCTCTGCATAATATTTTTTTACATTGGCTGCTTCCCCAGTATCACTGTCAGTGTTATCGCAGCTAAGGAAACACAGCACAGGATTTGCCGAAGTAAATGAAACTCGTATTTGTATGGAGCCTGGCTTGTAATCACACAGAGTTCGGAAATTTTTTCCGAATTCTAATTATTCACGTTCGGTCCTAGTTGAGTTGAGAGTTGGCCTTCCAATACAGCACTGCAGCCGACTTTACAATATGCAGAACTTATTATAAAAATAAACACATTTTGAAAAAAAAAAAATCACGCAAGAGCATTATAATAATTACTCTGGTTGTATGTAACTAAAAATTAGTAACAATGTTTACAAATATTTGTATTAGCTTATCTTACGCACATCCATTTCAGCCACGAAATATTTTTACAGCTGAAATTAATGTACATTAAGTTAGTCATTAAAAATATTGTTTAGCAATAGTGCCAATATTTGGTTATATACAACCATAGCAATTATTATGATTACCCAACTTGACAAAGGTTTTCTCCAGTATGGCTTTAAAAAAATACGTTATTAATAGATTTTTTAAAAATTTAAATAAGAATTTTCTAGGCAATTATTTTACAGCGTTACAAAATATATGCATTATCCTTTCATGTGGNTTAAAAATTTAAATAAGAATTTTCTAGGCAATTATTTTACAGCGTTACAAAATATATGCATTATCCTTTCATGTGGAACGTAGGTAGTATTTTCACAACAATTTTGGTGGCGTGTGTACTGCTTTTTAATGAGTTCTGCATGTTGTACAGTCTGATGCAGTGCTCAATTGAAAGCTACTCTAGTTTTACCTTAAGAGCCATGGGAGTGAAGTGAGACAGCGATGGAGCAGCGACGGATTGCAAGGGCGGGAGAGACGGGAGCTTCCCGAAATAAAAATATCCGCCGGGCAACGGCAACACCCACCACGTTTCCCACTTGCGAAACTGCGAACTACCCCATGGGGAATCGAACCCGGATCGCCCACGCGTTCGCCGCGACTCTCTTTCAACACTGGATCAATTTTTAAATGGTAAACCGGGTAGTTGTCTTACTTTCCAATAGCTATACCGGCGTAGCTGACTACTTTCATGACCAGGACGAAGGAATCACCGAGACGAGAGCTGGCCGGGCGCCGCTCCACGGCGGAGACTTGATCGCCCGCGCAAGAGACTAACCCTCAGCGCGCGTTGCCAAGTGGGTCACTTCGTCACAGCGCCGTGAGTCACTCCCGGCACTTTCACGCGCCCCCACGCACTTGCGAGGTGACTGCACTCGTGTGAGGGGACCGCGTCAATCCCACTGGTGTCGTGTGTCCTGCTAGGCGTGCCGGCTACGCAATTTAAAAATACCCAGTACACACACGTCTACCACAATGAGAGAAGTTCNGTGTCCTGCTAGGCGTGCCGGCTACGCAATTTAAAAATACCCAGTACACACACGTCTACCACAATGAGAGAAGTTCTTCCTCCGTTGCTGAAAACTACGAGCAAAACAAATGTTCCTACATCTCTGGAAAACAGTATCTGTAATAGAAATTTCGGACATATTATGGATTGTCAGCTTTACGTCCCCGATCAAATACTAACTAAGATTAAAATTGTATTGTAGTTTCAATGGACACAATTTTGAAACGTGCAAACGATTTTACGACATATCAGTCTCGATTGACACACTACATAAATACTCTCCACCATACGGATGGTGAAGATAAAAAAGCAAAATCTTCACTCTATCACTAAAGTCTTCGAAGTGGCTTATTTCTGCAAAACAATTTGGCGGCGTTTACTACTTCGCATATTTCAATCATTTTACAATCGATAAATTTATCAAAAGGCAGTGAAGGATAGGACAGTTTAAAATTCAGAAGCAAGGGAGCACTTACGTTTGGACGCACATCAAATGTCCCACTGCCTCCCAGGGCTAGGCATTGGACAGTTGTGAAGTCTTTCTGTTGATCAGCGTGCAGTCGAAGGACTTTTTGCAAGCTTGGTAGGTATTCATTTAGCATGTTTTCATATTTCATTCTGAATAGGTTTTTTTCTTTTTGTTTTGTTTGAAGTACTCGTGTCAAGCGTCAATAAGCGCAGATGTAAAGCGCCCTGCCGTGCGAACTGCATTGAAGCGTCTCAGTTAAACACGTTTTTAACAAGAAGCTGCTGAACGTACTCGCAGTCTAGTTGCGAATCGGGATTACAGTTTCTGAATGGCAGGCGTCAGTGTCACGGGGGTGCATTACGCTTGGCGCACAACGTGGAGAGATCCTCCCTGGGTGTGGTCTGTCTTGACCAACCGGATGTGTGGGTGCTCTCACGTGCCCACTGGTTCCAACGTGGGGCCGCTGTGTAATCGGAATGCCCAACATGCCCGGCGATTGAACTACACGTCCACCTTGACTCGTGCAGGCCCACGACGTGGACCCCTATCAAACTAAATCAAATGCTGATCAATGCATCTCCGAGGGATGGTCTGTGTTCTGTGAACTTCCCCTCCCTGTGTTGATTTGACTGATGCTCCGCACACGTGGATGAACCATTAATGCACCTCTGGTGGCCGTTTTAAACGTTACAGATCACTGCAACTCTACCGTCATTTACACACCCAGCCACAGAGTACTTAAGAATACAGAGGTGAAACTAAATCCAGCCGCACTAGCCGGCCACATGCCCGAACGCCGTTCGCCAGTCAGCACCTGGCAACTTACTTGCCAGCCGGCAGCCCAGCCAATATGGAACCTTTCGCAGCACGTGGCAGCCAATCACACACAAGACCCGTTCCCAGTCAGCGTATCAGTAAGCTCGAATCAAAGAAACCGCTACGCCATTTCGTTTCTCTGTACTACTCTACTCTGTGACCTAGCGATGGCATGTGTGAGTGCCAAATTACCTGCGTCCAATTTAGACCATTCCTTCTGATCGCTGAATTTTTTTGTCAGTTAGTGTACGTCGGTTCGGCCATTCTCAATCACACGAGCGCGATGCCTCAGTGGTAGCGGTCAAAGGGATGTAGCTAAACGGAAGTNTCGGTTCGGCCATTCTCAATCACACGAGCGCGATGCCTCAGTGGTAGCGGTCAAAGGGATGTAGCTAAACGGAAGTGATCGATTGCGCCACACATACGTCACAGACACTGTCGATACGCCTGGTGATCCGTCGACCGTTTGTTCTCGCGGCGGCGTCAGAGAGAGAAAGCATTACCATCACAAAAAAAAAACNCGCCTGGTGATCCGTCGACCGTTTGTTCTCGCGGCGGCGTCAGAGAGAGAAAGCATTACCATCACAAAAAAAAAAACCTCATCCGGTTCATCGACGCTTTCGAGCGGCGCGAGGAACTTCCGCTGTTTCCGATTTCAACGGAGTGCACACACGAGAACCACGTCGCTCACTTACTGACTGGACCGTAACGTCCATCAGATTTATTCTTAACCGTTTGACTACATAAATAAATTGAGCATTGTTCTAAAGTAAGTTAACTGTTACTGGATTGCGTTTATAACTTTCTCGAGTGAAACCAGTGGTTCATGACACGTGCATTGACAATACTACGTTTGAAAAACAAAAATACCCATTTATTAGTCTTATTATTTTTCTATCATCGTGAGACGACTATTTTCTTTTCTATAAAAACTGTTTCAGAATTAAATTTAATGTTACTCTTATAATTACAGCTATTTTTGTACTAAGTATACTTTAATTTAAAATGAAAGTTTTAGGAATTGTTTATCAATTACCTTTCTTTGAGGTTTTTCAAGTTTTAAGTTTGGAAGACTAATAATTGTTTTATTATTTAACTAGTGGCGATTTTATTTCGTTTTCTAAGTGTTTGTTTGTAGATTGAAGGAATAAATTATAAACTCATTTTTAAGGACGATTTTAGAAGTGACTGTTGTAATAACAGTAAAACTTAGGTGAGAAAAAAAGTTATAGTAACGACAGGAAAACCCAGTTTAACTTCCAGCACTTGAGCACTTCATCGTTGCAGCNACCCAGTTTAACTTCCAGCACTTGAGCACTTCATCGTTGCAGCTTGGTAGTTACGTGTCTGTAAATACCGACGATTCATGTATCACATCTGTAACTTCCTAACCCTGAAAATGACTAAACTTTCATTCACAAGTTTCGTTCATTTACATATCACGACGGAGCTCGTACCTTTCGTGGTTTCACATGCTGAAAGAGGATATACCTGTTCACAATCATACGACATGAGAATTGACAACGTAATGCTGTTGGAAGTAGCCAACCGGCCAAACACAAATCATGAATTGCGCAGTAATTTTTTTTAACTGATTCAGAGAGATATATATATAAACACACACATGTGTACAGTACGTTGAATCAAAGCAAACAGTCAACTTTTCCCTCGATAAACCACCATCTCTATGCATTCGATGTTCCTTTGAGCTAACACGATGCATTGGTCTATATATATATATATATATACATTTGTATCATGTTAGCTCAAAATAACATCGAATGCATAGAGATGGTGGTTTATCGAGGGAAAAGTTGACTGTTTGCTTTGATTCAACGTACTGTACACACGTCCGACAGTTTTTCTTTCCTTATTGGCTGCCATNACTGTACACACGTCCGACAGTTTTTTTTTCCTTATTGGCTGCATGCATGTATGAAGATACTGCTCCCTTTCACTGGGTCAATGAGGATTTTGATACTAAGGCAGAACGTTCGTGATTGGTCTGCACACAACTTAGCCGAGTCAAAACCTTGTTAATCCACTCACGAAATAATAAAATAGTTAGAGTGTTATAGATGATATGTCGGCTCAAAATTTTTTTCGCGATTTTCGATTATCTCTACGAATGCACCATTGATTCGGGCCTTAGACTTGAGTGAGTAGAAAGTTAGTTCTTTGAATGACTTTGGTTGCCTCCTACTTCACGCAACCTCAGTTGTCCAAGAGTTGAGGTAATTTAGGGCAATTATCTTGCCTGAGTCACCGCTGTCCCCAATGTAACCTCCGAATTCTTGTGAAATTGGGAAATGGGCAACGCCAGGAATGCGCGCTGTGGAGGCCAATAAACTTCTCGGTATTGCTAGAGCCTCGAGTATTTCGCGAAATCATTCTGTGGCGAGTTAGACTTCAAACACTTGTACTTTTCTCCTGCCACTGAGATTGGACTGCAGTTGTTTAGACATGCCCCGTTTGACTTCGAGTCAGTAATAAGCAAGAAGCAGTAGTGTGAGTGAGCGTTGTACAGTCTTGTTCAAAGGCCACACTTGATCGCAGCAACCAATAAGCAAACAGTAGTGTCTCGAGTGTATAGATGACTGTGCAGTCTAGCCTGCTGCCAAATCAATCCGCGAAATACACGGAGCTGTAGGTATTGCTAATAGTCACCGAGATGGTAGCAACATGAATTAATTAAAGGACTTTTAAATCAACCTCTTAAAAAAAAATTACTGCCTATGGCGTTTAGTTACGGTACTTTTGCTACACACTCATTCTTCAGGGCACCTTATTGGCCTCTCTTTATATTTAGAAAGTCATGGTGACCTTTCGAGTTACATAATATAATTTCGTCTCTTAAAGATAGTTATTTTGTAACCAGGCCCAGCAACTTGAATAGACAAAACGAATCCTTACCGAAAATATCCGAAGACAAGGTTCTACGGACTTAAAACTTCAGCATTAGAAAAAAATGTTGGACATTTATTTAGATTATTTACTTCCTGCGTATCACTTAAATATACACTAAACGATAATGTAGTTTTTATGTTTGGATATATTAGAAACATGTGCGTCTTTGCATATTTTCATTTCGATGGTGGCATAGCAGTATTCTTTGTTTATGTAACTTCAATGTCTGTTATTTCATAACAAGTGTATTTTCATGAGTGTTCACGTGAAACTGTTTATAAGGTAATGTCTCATATTCATGATTATGATTCTTATTTTCTCAAATGCATTTGTGGTATGAAATAACTGCAGATAAACGACGCAATAAATTATTTTGCTCAGAAAGTACATTCCAATATTAAAATTAAAATAAAATACAGACTGGTGACGTCATGTGCTTTGTCTGCCAACATAACAAAGTGAACCTCTGTTGTTAACTCTGTGCTCGAACGTCAGTAGTACTCTCGAACTTGCTTCGGCAAACAAATGAATAAGATAAGTTCCTCTCGTTAATCGTTGAGTTGCAACTCTATGCTTGTAAGCTCCTTGGTCGTAACTGTTTTTATTTCAAGACAGCAAAGATTCCCATGTAGGGCATAGGTGGGTAATTCGATAGCAGGCAAGCTCGAAACAAACAGTAAATACCCACGAGTCACGACTTAAAAGCTCATTGCAGTATTTTCCGGTTAGTAGTACAGAAGTAAAGAGACCCAGAGAAGTTCTCACTTTGGGCAAAACTAGATAGACGTAAAATTTTTTACTGTAGTAAGAATGGGTAATACAACCGTTAGGTCCTTCTGAAAGTGTCTGTTACAAAGAAGAGTTAAATAATTTTTAAAGTGTTATCTGGAAATTTCATAGAAAAAAATACATTTTTAAATTGGTAATTCGCATAATAAACTAAAAATGTGACAGCAGACATGATGTAGTAAAAGATAATAATAATATAAATTCAGCAAACAGACTGTGGTTTAAAGAACAGAACCGAGAGAATTACAGAACGTATTCCCTGTTACAAATACTTCCATATCATATGGAGACAATTACAAGTAGGTTAACTGTCTGGATACCGGAGAGATTTGGGCGGCTCTTAACATCGATGTCTCGAGAGCCGTTGAAGGGTGAAGCGAGGTGGGTATGGAGCAGCAGCACCGGAATGTAAGGGCGGGGGAAACCGGAGATCCCCGAGAAAACCCGCCGACCAGTGGCATCGTCCGGCACGATTCCGACATGTGAAAATCCGGGAGCGATCCCGCCGGGAATCGAACCCGGTGGGAGGCGAGTTGTCGGACCACTACACCACCGCGGCCCCAGGTTATCTGTTGTTATAACTTTTATTATCATAAAGATACTCGCAATTTATTTAAGCAAGCTGAAGTTAGAGAGTAAGGTTCCTGGCCATGTCTATGTGACGTGCTCTCGGACATCGAACATAGGAGTATTTGTATAAGAAATCCGGTCATAAGTCGAAAAACTAAATTAAATATAAACACGCACAAACATTTTGTTTCTGAAGTTTAGTAACCTGTTTTTCGTATGGCAACGACAAACAACTGCTACTTGCCCGTCCCTCTCCATACGATCAGTCGGAACCCAGTCATTGTCTGAACCGCATGTCTTTGTTCTCGGCACTTTCGTTTGATCACCGCATTACTTTTGAAATAGTGTTTTCGTGTGGAGGAGTGTGGGAAAACCCCATTCTACAAATATAAGTGGATGGTGTGTACTTTACTTTATTATCCAAAAATTAATTAACAGTCAATTTTATTTACATATTTCAGATGAGCAAAGAAAACCCTTAAAAACGTGTTTTTTCTGTGTCAAATATTTACAAAATTGTGTGTGGCACGTCATTCTTAAGGTAGAAGCACGGAGTAAATAAATANTTTTTTCTGTGTCAAATATTTACAAAATTGTGTGTGGCACGTCATTCTTAAGGTAGAAGCACGGAGTAAATAAATACACAGAGACGAAATGGCGTCGTGGTCCCTTGGATGTGGGCGTACTCATCCTCTGGTTGGTTGTGCGAGGATCCGGGAACGGGCTTTGTGTCTGATTGGCTACCGCGAACTGCGTAAGGCTACCTATTTATTACGCGGTCGGCCGGCAAGTAAGTTACCATCCGCAAGTTGATTGGCGAACGGCAATACAACGGGTTGCTGGCTAGTGACGCCATTTTGGTGGCGCGTGCGGCCGGAGTTCGCGGAATAAGCGGCTGCTTCGCCTCTGTATTCTTAATTACTCTGTGGTAGATGTATAGTGGCTTCTGCTGGAGCACTGCAACCTACTGTACTACACGCACAACTCATTATTAGAGGGGGCCGCAGCGGTGTAGAGGTTAGACTATCCGCCTCCCACCTAGGCGGACCGGATTCGATTCTCCATCGTGCCGGGCGATGCCGCTTGACGGCGGGTTTTCTCGGGGATCTCCCGTTCCCCCCGCCCTTCCACTCCGGCGCTGCTCCAAACTCACCTCACTTCACTCTCATCAGCTCTCAAGACCTCGGTGTTTAGAGCCGTCCAATTCTCTTCACTCACTCACTCATTCTCAGTAGTCAGCAACCAATTAGACACTGTGAAATTATACCCTCACCGGCTGGTGAGATGATACCCTCACCTTCGCCTTATTTTTCGAAATAAAATTGAGCAGGTGTTGGTTTACACGTTAAACACAGGGCTTTATTTTTTTTTTGTTGGATACTATGTGCGGAGATAACAAGTATTCAAATGCCATCTTTCGTTTTTTATTATTTTATTCTGGTGACGAGTTGGCCAGATGTACAAGGCCAACGAGAAGCAAGCGCATTATTTCTGGGTAGGAAACTGCCAAGGTACGTGTATGTAAACGAGCTGCTACAGCGTTTTATTGTTACGGCGATGGAAAGCACAGTATAAGAAAAACTCTCGCTCCAATCATCCAAGATCTAAGCCACGACCCGAAAGAATGCCCGCGTGAACAAACACTCATATTTGATGACATAAATTGCTTCTCTTCAAGACTCAGTTTAGTGGTAAATAACCCAAAATGAACTCACGCAATGTGCAAGGAATTCGCGTATGCTAGCTTTTTTTTTTTTTTTTTTTTTTTTTCATATCTCGAGAAAACAGCACTTTTATTCGTGCGAGACTTTCTTCAGTTATCAGTGTTCCAGCGATAATGGACCTTCGATACGCAAAAGCTTCTTACTACCGAGTGGTTAAAATGAAACTCGCAGAATGTGCGGTTCCTGTAATAGGGCCTAATAGGTATAGTCTGTTCACGGTAAACTGAGCTATTTTGAAAGCCTTGCTTAAGATCTACTTGCATGCACGTTGTGTGTTCTTCCGCCATGTGTCTTGCGCATGGCCACTTTATTCATGCTCCGGTCAAGCCAAACTGTGAAATTATTTTAAAAAGTAAATAGTTTATGAATTTTCTGATTTTTACACTTAATGTGCGTTAAAAAAAGAGACAGCAAAATAAACAATTTCAGTATTCACAGTGTTTACCTAACTCCTTTAATTTGNCTACTTTCCCCCCGTTGTCACCAACTTTACTGGGCGCTTGCCAGTCAGTGTGCCCGTCAAAATTACGTCAGTTGGGGGCAGTGCTTAAATTACCGCGAATAGCTTATACCCCTAATGCCCTCAAAAGAGGGGATAACGTTCACCGAAGTGACGGGCTTACTCTGCAGTTTGCGCCAGTCGGTCCCCCGGGTGCTGAAAGGAGCGAGGCGCTATTGTGAAGCAGCGATGGAACGCAAGGTCGGGGTGGGGGATGGTATCTAGGGTCAACGGCAGCGTCCGCCGCGTTTCCAACATGCGAAAGTCTAGGGCGATCCCGCCGGGAATCGAACCCAGGTCGCCGATCAACAACTGAGGTTCCTCGCACTTCCTGAAAATAGCGTACATTTAGAGGGTGCGATTATTTAGTTGCGAGACTATAATATTCCCCGAAGCAAGAATTATTTTTGGGCGCCAGAAGGTGCATATTGGAAACACATTTCTGAGGCCGTCGTGAAGATTGTTTTGCCCAACAGAGAAATCGTTGGTTTAAATTCTACGGGTGGTTTGCATTTCCAGCACCGGCCACAGTTTTTTTCCCTGGATAGTTTCGAATTCCCTGCACTGTGAACCCAAAGTCCTATTAATACGGACACCAATCACGTTTAGTCGCTGGTACCATCCAACTTATTTGCCAAACGTTGAAAAAAAAAAAATCAACAAAACTGATTGTAGTCATCGTATCTGTGATGGTTTGTGTAATCATAAATATTGTTCTTACAGCATAGCACTCCGCTTCTACTACAAAAGATATACTTCTTTCAAAAGAACAACTTCAGCAATATTAATACAATAAAGTAGCGGGAAATTTAGTGGATAAGACTAGGTGTGTTTGTGTGTGCTTAAAGATACAAATTGCAGGTTCTGAAAACTTCTCGGAAGATATTTAGTAGTAGGAGTCGTGGTGTGTGAATCAGTGTTTGCTTAGTACTTAATATTTGTATTGTCCAGGTCTGGTGCGCGTAGCAATCCTGTTCGCTAGTTGTTCCGCGTTGGCTTCAATGTAACGAACAGTCATTTACATGTATTTATTTATTACCATAGATTAATGTCTCGGTTTCCCTTGTCATTACTGACTTAATTACTTCTGCGGAATTCCCTGGGCTTTTATTTGCATACCTGTTGTGAGTAGCTAACGTTGGCTTTCTTTTGCGTCTGGGTGTTGTTAAATCATACAGAAGTTCAGTTGCTGCTAACACGAAAACCTGAAACTTGATTCCAAGAGATTCATTTGGCAACAAGCTAAACTCCATCTTTTGTGGACTCCGGTGAGTGACTGGAGGTATTTGGGTGGCTCTTGACATCAAGGTCTTGAGAGACCTGATGAGGATGAAGTGAGGTGAGTATGGAGCAGCGCCGGAATGAAGGGGCGGGGGAAACGGGAGATCCCCAAGGAAAACCGCCGACCAGCGGCATCGTCCGGCACGATTCCCACATGCGAAATTCCGGGAGCGAACCCGCCGGGAATCAAACCCGGTTCGCCTGGAGGCAAGTAGTCTAACCACTACACCACCGCGGCCCAAAAAAGCTAACTGTACAAGTGTTTTAAGTCTATCTTATCATGGAACGAATTCGCGAAATTGTCGAGTCTTTATTGATTACTGGTCACCTGTTTTTCACATAAGATGTACTTTCGTTATTTGACACGCGAGTTGGTAACCTGCTAAGTGTCACAGAATTAAATGTTAGTTTCGCATACGTCATTTGACATCCGCTCACCATACACGTCGGGGAGAAATAAGAACCAATACATACATTCAGCATTCGGGTGCCTTAATTCTGTGTGGGCGAGTTGAACACAAGAATGAGCTCTTGCTGTGGCAGCAACTAATGAACAAATGGCACCTGCTCGTTTAAACAAGATTATTGTGAACTCTATCCTAATACCATGTTATAACTCGAAATTATAGGTTCTCTACCGATAAGAGAACTGTTCTCTTGTTACTGTTTATTAGTGTGACTTTTCCAGCTTTTCAGCCAGTACGAAGACAGCCCTCCCTTCCCCATCTCACTTTTCAAAATCAAGAATTTTAAAATGGCAGCTGTTACACCCTAAAAAAACAGAAACAGCTAAAATAGCTCCAAATCAGTGAATTTGACTAGAGACCTGTTAGGTCTGCTCCACTTGGATCAGAAAATTTCTACTAATCACTTTAATATATGTTATTCAGTTGTTTTTTTCACATGCCCAGTCATAGGCTGAACCACGCATGTGTGACTTTCCACCCCTACAACTGTACCCTTTCTGGGAAATGCATGGCTATAAGTATCCTTTGCTTTTACTGATATACCTTATATTTTTATTTTGGCTTATGGCTTCCTGTTGTCGGACCACATTATTTTTACATATTTTTTTTTAAATTTATTAAATGCAACTCCCGTGTTAAGTGACTTGTCATTTCTATATATTTTTACCCTTTGGCGGTTGCCCTTGGCGCCCGGAGTATGGAAGTGGCGCGGTTGACCTGCCATCCACCGCCGTTCCCCACGCATCAAGGGGATTATAATTCTGGTATTCACTGATGAGAGAGTGATTTCTCCTGATTCTTAGCGAACTGCATTGGCCTAGCAGGAAAAAAAAAATCCCTCAGTAAATTCCACTGATTCGCCAGTAGATAACAACTCATATATCATTGACTCAGATTTAGAGCGTAGCTCATCGTTAGATTGTATTTCATGACTCAAAATTCGTTTGATCATGAAAGGAAATCGCGGGAAAAAAAACTTTTTTTTTTATGCTTGACAGACTCGTGACAACCCTGCGATGCATCGTGGCGTCACCTCGGTGGGCTGGGCTCTCTCAGCAGCGGGACGATGGAAAGTGATGTCAAGTGCGCGCGGTATACAGGTCAAGCTTTCTCCCGGCAGGTAGACGAGCATGGAAGGGGCTGTCTGTCTTCTGTGATCTTCACCGAGGGAAGGCTCCGTGCGTGCCGCCACCTGCTGACGTCAGTGGGACCTCGGAGAAGAAGCCTGCTCCCCCCTCCCACCTACTAACTACGCTGCTTCTCTTCTTTATCCCAGCAAGCCCGCCGCCTACCTGAGAGATGCCTCTCTACGTCACTCTCTCCCCACGGAACTGCTGCAACGGTACAGCCGGAACTCCGCCCGCGAGAGCGACGAGGGTCTATAAGGTCGACCTCGGCGCCTGCACGCCGCGGTTCTCTCGCCCGTGACGACACGAGGCACTACACGCTGAACCGCGTGCCTCGTGCAGCTCGACCGCTGCGGTGCGAGTTTGCACGATCGTGTGTATTTCTCCCGCGGCATAAAATTCCAAATCGGTTCTCGGCCCTGCTGGCTACATCACATTGAGTCGTCAACGCCTTTGAAGAATGCAGCCGCCATGTCACGGCAAACTCGACATAACTCTGTTCGATTCAGGCGAAAGTCTATGAGAAGAGACATGAAAATTCCACGAACTCAAAGACGCGTAGTCTAGAATTCAGTCATACGTACACTCATGCAACTATTAACTCCTATAATTGGCTGCTTGCTATTGGAGTAGAAAGTAATGGCTGGACTAGCATTTTATTGAATTTTTAGTGTTGGCTTAGGGTTTTCCAGGAGGTGTCAAAATAACACGTGTGCCAACCGTAGAAGCAACACAAACGTACAGTTTTTTTTTTTTTTTTAAATCTTAGGTTGTCCCGAAATGAATCCGCGAATTCAGTACAGAGTAAATAATAATACAGAAGTGAAATAGCCGCTTATTCCGCGAACTCCAATTGCACGCGCCATAAAAATGGCGTCACCAGCCAGCAACATGTCGNTAATAATACAGAAGTGAAATAGCCGCTTATTCCGCGAACTCCAATTGCACGCGCCATAAAAATGGCGTCACCAGCCAGCAACATGTCGGAACATCGTTCGCCGAAACAGCGCCTGGTGACTTACTTGCCAGCCAGTAGCCCAGCCAACGCGGTACATTCCGCGGCCCGCGGTAGCCAATCAGACACAAGGCCCGTTCCCAGATCCTCGTACAACCGATCAGAGAATGAGTACCCCCACATCGAAGGAACCGCCACGCGATCTACTCCGTGCTTCAGGTGTCTGCGTGCGATGNATCAGAGAATGAGTACCCCCACATCGAAGGAACCGCCACGCGATCTACTCCGTGCTTCAGGTGTCTGCGTGCGATGTCGACAAGTGCTAACACCAGGCAGAAAACTGAGAACTGAGCAGCCGCAACTGGAGTCTATGGGATGGCGAGGCCTCGGGCTCGGGTACTGCGCATGCGTGTGTTGACGGCCATCATGAACTGCGCATGCGCGTTTACACGCGTCATTTTTCAACACTATCCCAACAACATAACAAGACCAGATTAACTAATTTAGGATATTTGTTTATACAGTTTGAACAGACCTCACCTGAATCCTCCTAAAATAATAGAAATCTTTACAATAGTATAATACTGTATTAAAAATTTATTATATTTTTCTTTAAGTATAGATGGAAACGTTACTTATGTCACTAAAATATATAAATGGCGACCTCGTAGTGTGACGTCAGCCAGCGGGAAGCAGCGAAGGAGGGGTAACTCAGAGAAGGGCAGTGATTGGCTGACTGGTTTACGTAAGGTNCGTCAGCCAGCGGGAAGCAGCGAAGGAGGGGTAACTCAGAGAAGGGCAGTGATTGGCTGACTGGTTTACGTAAGGCCAGGGAGGTGTGGGAACCCGCGAAGCAAGGAACCACCTGGGAAGCAGCTCCCCTCCGGCCTAGACCGACCCTGGCTAACTAGCCCCAGGGAATACCGTCAGCTGGTGGACCTCATATTCACTTTATTGCGTAGCCAAACTTTTTTTTTTACGCATTACTTTTTTGCTTTGATTCTTATAATCAATGGCCGACACATCAACTTCCAGCATGGACGCAGAGTCTGCGTATTTAAAACGACACCGTGACAACGATTCAGACACCGACTCGGAAGACTGCAGCGTCACAAAAACATGCCCGGACGAAGGCTGCACTGTATCTACGGGGAGAAAGGTTGGCAAGCCCGAGCCTCCGCGAACACCAACTTCAATCCCCAACGCGAACAAGTTTGCAAACTTGCCGCAAGGAACACATACAAACTTGCAAGGCGCAGATCAGCCGCGATACAAAAGCGTGCCGATCTTTATCAAAGACACACGCCAGTTAAAACACGTCGCCCAGGCTGTTGAACAACAAAACATCGTGTTCAAAAATACGCTTACCCACCGCAAGGAGCTCCAGCTCTCTGTTGGAGCAAGGGAGGGCTACAGCAGGGTGATAAATTGGCTGAAGGCGGAACAAATTGCCTTCTATACACACGCACACCCGGACGAACGCAACATTAAAGCCATTATTAAGGGCATTGACCGCCACACCCCAGAAGATGACGTCGATGAGCTACGAAAGGCAGGAGTCCAGGTATCGGACATACCACAGTTTAATAAAAGACAAACCAACCCATATGGCACAACCACGTATATCGGTATTGGCATTTTCTGTGTCGTGACANATCGGACATACCACAGTTTAATAAAAGACAAACCAACCCATATGGCACAACCACGTATATCGGTATTGGCATTTTCTGTGTCGTGACAAGGCCCACAGACACACAAATTTGCAACATTAAAAGACCACCACACTAGACACAAGTTTCGGTCGAGAAGTACAAATCTCGACCTGATGGATGTCCCGCAATGCAAACGATGCGGCCATTATGGTCACACGACTGCCAGGTGTAACGAGGCCCCAAAATGCATTCGCTGTGCAGGGGCACACCTGCGCACCGATTCCGCCCCCAAAAAGTGCGGAAATTACGGCCAAGATGGACATATTGTGGCCTGGAAACAACGCCCACACTTCATTAAACTGGTGGAAAGCCGCCGAAATAACACAAGAAGTGGAACACAACGTACAGAGAAGCATAACGTCACCGCAAGCTTGCAAGCAGTCAACACCGCGAGCAGACAGCAGTTCCCTCCCCCACCCCCTATTTAGCAAAAAAAAAAAAA
>NQII01000421.1:849449-861689 GCA_002778355.1 Clitarchus hookeri
AAAACGTGGGAACGCCGTTCGCCAATCAGCGCTTGGTAACGTGCTCGACAGCATGCAGCCTAATCAACAGGGATATTTCCGAAGCACGCAGTGGCCAATCAGACACACAACACCCGTTCCCAGAGCTTCGCCCAGCCAGTGGGAGAACGCGTTCATGCACATCAAATTAAATGCCGCGCAATTTCGGCCTCTGCGTAACTATCTGCTCTGTGACCGATGTCTAGAGATCCGTGAATTTTGGGAGTTCGCCCGCTGACTAAGCGGTTCAACTGCAGGCTTGATTGAGAACCCCTTCCCCCACTCCTGGTTGTGCCGCGGATCTGCTGGCTCTCCTCCGAGGTTGGTGTTTGGTTACGACTGGCACTGCTCCGCCACTTTTCTCGGCTGCCGGTGTGGTGATCGCCGAACTCCGCTGATGGAGATATTCCTGCTGTTCCTTCTTTATGGCACTTATTTCCCGTTTCATTTCATTCTCGGCACTGGCACTGTCCTTCTCTAGCGCTCGCGCGTAACAATAGGCGTGTATATATGTGTGTGTGTGTGTGTGTGTGTGTGTGAGAGAGAGAGAGAGAGAGAGAGAGAGAGAGAGAGAGACAGAGGCGCTTTATGGCTTTGGTCTTTAGCGCCAATTAAGAAGGTAGGGGATGACGGAGTAGCTACAAAATGCAGAAGTGGCGGAAACTGGAGCACCTCTATAAAACCCACTGCCCTACGGCAACGTCAGTCACGTTTTACGTGCAAAATTATAGACGTGACCCTGCCACGAAATCGAACCCGGTTCGTCGTAGTAGGAGGTAAGAATGCCACTGCAGTCCTTTTCAAATGTAAGAATAACTTCGCGTATAGAGGGCAAACAACAACTAGGGATTACTGATTTATCGGATCTATCGAACTTCGCGTATAATGGAAACCGCATCCAAAAGAGTGACGTTTATTTAGTCGCGCACTTTGTTCGGCGCCGTGTTGCCTGGCTGCATGTGCCAACGCCGCCGTGCAGAATTCCCCAACTCCTCTCCTCACTACTTTACACTAGGTGACGTCACTCCGCACAAGCGTGACGGACAAGTTCCTTCCGGGTGAGCTGTGTGCGGTGAGCTCACAAGACGGACGCCTGCTCTTAAAGAAATTCCCTCCTTTGGGCAACGGTGCTCCTTAAAGTGGCGTTCATAGTGCACCCAGTCTGTGACGTACGCCCGGCCGGGATGAGTCATCTCAGCGAAGGACGCGATATACGTAACAGGTTTCAGCACTGCCGCCCGAAGTCGTTTTGTGGCGCTGTAAAATGACCGTGTATAGTCTATTCACGGTACTTCCTCACACTTTGTGAAGCAAACCTTTTAAAAAAATCACCCCATGTATTACGTGTTTGGTTGTTTCCTGAACATGCCACGTGTAGAGACCTGCAAAATTCGCGTTATTATTCAGCGGCAGACTGAGCTCCAGGTTACTGTGCATTCGACTAAGTTCTGCCGTAGGCTGGTAGTATGTCTGACTCGCCTCGCGGGAATCTGGAGCGAATAACGTAGCTTCAGCGGCGGACTTGCCGATCTACTATAGCGAAGTCAAACAGGTAGGTGACTCTACTTGCAGGTTAGCGGCCAATGCAACCACTGACGGCGCTCACTTGTGTACAAGGCAGTCGAGTTTATCACGTCATCGAAAAATAACGCGAATTTTGCAGGTCCCTAACCATGTACCACAAGAGTTTTTTACTTGTGTTAACATAAAAGTACCTTTTTTTTTTGTTAAATTCAACTTTCAATTTAATATGAATAAAAAAAGAGAAAATATGTGTGTTGGCAATGTCTAGTAACAAATAGTTCTAATGCAAACTATTATTACACTGAGTGCGCGCGAATGCGGTGCGTTGTCCCTTTGGTGTAATATTCTGGACTCGGTTAAGCTTTGTTTGCAAGGGGCGGAGGAATATCGTGGAAGTAGAGCTTTAGCACGGCTCCAGAACAGTTGTAAGTAACCGTGAATGGACTATAACCTTAAACTTGTATTCCAAACAGCTCACAACAGACGTGTTTGATATATGTTCATAGCCTACCTCGCCTCTTTTCTACGACACGAAAGATTACGTAAAATAAATAACCTGTCGTGTCATCGAATACTGCTATGTACCTGCAAAAATTGTTGGGTTAATTTCGGGACAAACTCGATTTAGAACAAAACTCGGTACGTTTGTATTACCTTCTGCGTACCNAAAATTGTTGGGTTAATTTCGGGACAAACTCGATTTAGAACAAAACTCGGTACGTTTGTATTACCTTCTGCGTACCATTTCAAACATACTGCCACAAAATGCATATCTGGACATTGATTCCCTCTCTGTTATTATAGGCTTTTCACGGTAAAATGAGCACTTTTCCCGTCCTAGTTACTTTTTCCTCTCAGCCATGTTTTATCTTTCAATCACCTTTTCAAATAAATATTGTCATGTAAGTAACAAACGCAGTATGTATATTCCATCGCACTCGGAAGTTAACATCCAAGGTTAAAATTAAATATATTTTTGACAATTATTCCAAATGAGAGAGCTTTCAAAAGTGCTCACTTTACCGTAAATAGCCTATAAGTAGGCAGGGGCCGCGGTGGCTGAGCGGTTAGCCTGCTCGCCTCCCACCAAGGCGTTCCGGGCTCAATCCCCGGCCGGGTCACTCCGGACTTTCGCATGTGAATCGTGCCAGACGGTGCCGTTGGTCGGCGGGCTTTCTCGGGGATCCCCCGTTTCCACCGCCCTTTCACTACGGCGCTGCTCCATACTCACCTCAATCACCCTAATCGACTCTCAAGACCTTAAGAGCCGTCCAAATCTCTTCACTCTTTACTCAATAAGTAGGCAACGCGCATCTTAACATCACCTTGTCTATAAAAACAACCGTGAAGCCTAGCATTTAGGAGAATTAATTGGCGAATTTTTTTCTGTCCCTTAATTATACAAATTGTTCCAATANACCGTGAAGCCTAGCATTTAGGAGAATTAATTGGCGAATTTTTTTCTGTCCCTTAATTATACAAATTGTTCCAATGTACTGTAAAAAAAGTCGTGCCTTAAAATTACGCACTTACACTTCATTCTAAAAAAATTATCAGTTCTACAAGTTGACGCTAGTCCATCTGTTGCGTCGATGAGAGCACGACATATAACATAAAACTTATTTTACGTGGCAACATTCGCGATTACAAACTAAAAACACACGGAGCTGTTATTACCTACAGGAAGTTTGCCAGCACTATCTAGTCACATATTGACGAAGACCAGTGTTACCACCTTTGGCAATCGGGATAGCCCCGCCCCTCGTGTAGGGCATATCTACGCACGCCCAAACACCATTCCTCCTGTGAACCCTCTAATGAAAGATCAATGACCATACCACTACGCTACCGTGTAATTGGTTCTCTGCACTTGAAACTATACGAATGTTATACCACGCATGTGCAAGAGGAAACATTCGGTTCAGGCGCCACGTTTTGAGGTTACATAAAGTTCGTATCCACGCACGTTTATACAGCGCTTTCCCACGCCAGATACATCAGTTTGAACTTTTGCGAAACCAATACAAATGGATATAAAAAAATCACCACCTGGGCACAAAGTAGACCAGTAAATACACGCGTGGACGATGAATTCCCTTTCCTTTCTACCATGTTCCACGATGGCCCCCAAAGAACATACCGTATGTCCAAAATCACTCCATATTCGGCTGCTCACAGCGCAGCAAAACGAGGTCAGAAAACATCGCTACGTGCAGTAGGGCTCTAGATTAGTAAGTATACAGAGACGCAATTGCGTAGCGGTTCCTTTTATGTGGTCGTATCAATTCTCCGATTGACTACACGAAGCTCTGCACCGAGCCTTATGTCTGATTGGTTACTGCACGCTACAAAGGTTTCGCTACTGGCTGGGCTGTCGGTCACTAGACGCTGATTGGCGAACGGCGTTTCAAAATGTTTCTAGCCAGTGACGCCATTTTACTGTTCGCGTTACAAGCGGATGTTTCACGTGGCTCTTCTTGCTCTATGGTACGGCCTCAACGGAAAGCCCGCTTAAATGTCCCTGACACACTGCACCTCTGAAAATCCGCTCCCACAGTAGGGTAGCCGGGTCGAACCCCAGTTAAGGGACGTTAGATTCTGTGGAATCTCCGTACGAGGAACTACTTTCACCTGGTAAAAATATTCCACGCCAAAGTTGCAGCATTAACAACCGCAGAACTTAAACTGTCGAATTCAAATGAGGAATCATCACACTAACATGAATCTCGTCCGTATAATTATGGACATCCTTGCCCTAATAATATTTTCTAGCATTTAATTTCTCATCCGTCGAAAAAAAACATGCAGACAGAGAGTTTTTTTATTAGATTATTCATGTCTCATTATTTCTATATGGCACAGAGTCTTAGATGATTCGAAGGGGGAGAAAACCTTGCCCGTATCTGTATGGCGACTGAAGGCAGTTTATATTTTTATTTTTTAGTGATAAGGTATTTATGTCTCTAACGATTTCACAAGGTTAGCAGTTTCTAACACGGTGCATGCTCATACGTAAGACTGGTAATCATATATTTGCTATATGACTTATCTTTTAAAATCACATACATTATAATGATTCATTTTATTCCGAAGTCTGATACGCAAAGGAATGCTAGTTGACAACCTTCCCCGAAAAAAAAAAAGAAATGGCTGGATAATACCAGATAGAATTTTCCCGTTCGTGTTTATTTCATATTTGGTCATCCTGAGCTAACCACTGCGGTGGGTTGTGGCAGGCCTTCAATGGCGGTGAAAGTGGAGCTGTTTTCGCGTTTTCTTGTCCTGGTGCTCTCACAGCTAGGGAAACTAGTAGAAAGGCGACCGCCGTTCCAGCCTTCGCGTCAGCAAGGTGGCGAATTAGCGCCAGACACGGAATCGTAAAATCTCCTTTACATATGCGTAAATCCTGTTTGTTACGTAGTCACTGAATATAACGCGCTCGGTTGAATGTTAACACTTTAAAACGATACCCGTGTGACGTGCGGACAATTATTTGATTGTATTCCCTGGATTTCCAAACCTCATACAGTCATGGTAAGCAATGGGGTATAAGATGAAAACTCTATCCCCAAATAAATTATTACAGGGTTGAAAACACACCGCTCGACCGTCAAATATGTGGACGAGCTAGATAACGTGATTAACCTTATGTATTCGATTCTCTGTTGTCATGGGTGTACGTAAATATGTTCACATTCTCGAACATAGCCGGCCATTGACAACCTCTGTAGTAAGTGTGTTGGCCTTTGTATTTTCCAATGTTTGTTTAAAAAAGTGTGAAGATATTGTGAATAGAATATACAGTAATTTATATGGATTTTCTGGCAGATGTATACACTACCCTGCCGCAGTGTCTGATTGGCTGCTGAATACTGAGAATGAGTGAGTGAGCGAAGAGAATTGGGCGGCTCTTAACACCGTGGTCTTGAGAGCCGATGAGGGTGAAGTAAGGTGAGTTTGGAGCAGCGCCGGAGTGGAAGGGTGGGGGGAAACGGGAGATCCCCGAGAAAATCCGCCGACCAGCGGCATCGTCCGGCACGATTCCCACATGCGAAAATCCGGGAACCACCCCGCAGGGAATCGAACCCGGTTCGCCTTGGTGGGAGGCGTGCGGTCTAGCCACAACCACCGCGGCCCCAACACTAAAAAAAGGTTCCCTACGGGTTGTGCTGCTCGCTAGCGAGTATGTTACCAGGCGCTGATTAGCAGACGGCGCTCTAACGTACTACTGGCCACAGGCGCCATTTTGCTGGCGTGTGCGGCTGGGGTTCGCGGTAGAAGCGGCTTTTTCGTGCAAAAACCATATTTTCATGAACGGTCGGTGTGAACACTTTTTACAACTGAATGAGCATGACCGCCTCTCCAGCGACGACGTGCTCGCGCAACCGTGAGAGTAAGAGCCGGTTTTATAATAACTGCTGCCGGTGGGAATCCCGACTCGTTTCCTCTTCAAGGCCGGGCCCCGGCGTCCCGCCGTGTCCTTGGGACCTCGGGTGTCGGAACGGCAACAACTCCGACCTTTCTGGGGCCCGCGGTGCGTTTCCGCCGCACGAATGTCGACGAGGATAGTTTTTGGCACCGTCACAGAGTACTGAAAAGTCTTAGATACCAAAAAAATAATAATTTTATATTTGTACTTCAACTTGTATGCATTGTATGTAATGAAATTTTCTTCAAATAAAAAAAATTATATATATATATATTAATAATTTGATGTCAAATACAAATTTTTTCTGTTTTACTGCAGCCATAATAACTAAGTTGTACATATGAAAACATTTACAAAGTAAACTAATGCCGTGGGCTACCGCGTGACACATATGCAATCACCAAACAACAAGCCAATATATGAAAAAAGTGTTAAATATACAAACATTTTTGCAATTTTTTTTCTTTCATTTTTTGAAATGTATGACTTGTTATTTGGTGATTACATATATGTCAAGTGGTAACCCATGGCATTAGTTTACGTTGTAATGGTTTTTCATTTGTACAACACCTATTTTCTCTGTTTTTAGTAATAGTAATTATAAATAAAATACTGTAACTTATAGGTAAAATATAAGTAAAAGTTTAATTTAACCCAAAATAAGGCACTTTTATTTTTAACACAAGTACGAAACGCTTGTGATAGATGACATGTTTAGGAAATAACCAAACACGTAGTGCATTGAGTTATTTTTCATCAAAGGTTTGATTCGAAAAGTGTGGAGAAACCGCGAAGACGTAGTGCAAAGAAGATAAACTAACCGAGCGTGTTTACATATTCGTCGATGACGATCTTGACATACGTCGCGTCGCGGCCCTCCCACGCTCTTCCTACACGTTCACAATGTTCCTCGCCTGGAAACAGCGATCCCACCTCCACGCTACAGAGCAAACATGAACGCAGAAGTGAAAAAGCCACTTATCCCAGTCGCAAACGCCAACAAGATGGCGTCACCGGCCACCAACATGTCTCAACACCGTTCGCCAATCAGCGTCTGATAAGATACTCGCTAGCCAAGATTGACCCAGTCATTTTGGGCACCTGATTGGTGCCTTCTGTTCTGGTTCTGGACTTGGTGCGGGTGTAGGGCAGTCTGGTTGGTTGTTCTCAAGAATTACAGTTGGAAATAGCTGCTTGGACATTTTCGGTTTCTGAGTTCTCCGAATCATCCCTGCCCACACCCAGTGTTTGATTGAGGCTCTGGTTTAACCACCACACGTCAAAGTCTTCGTTTCTTTTACCTGCTTCTTTCAGAAATTCCAGCACTTTTGGTGCCACAATTCTGTCAGAAAGCATAGCCTGGAGGTCGATTTGTCCATAACATTCCTCAAAAGAGGATCTAAGATCCTCGATTTTCGGGCAGTCATGGAGTAGATGAGTGGAGGTATCAGATACCCCGCACATAACACAGTTCGGGTCTTGTACTAGAGCAAACGAGGACAACTTTCGCCTTGTAGTTTCCATGTCCGGTCAAGAACTGCGCACTATGGTGACCTATGGTAAGCCACCTCATGCGCAGTCTCAGCCGAACGTCAGGAAAGNCAAGAACTGCGCACTATGGTGACCTATGGTAAGCCACCTCATGCGCAGTCTCAGCCGAACGTCAGGAAAGATCTCGTAAGTTATTCTTCCTTTTTCCGAGTTCTCCCACCTTTCTTGCCAGGTATCAAGTGTTCTTTCCTTGATTACCTTTTNGAAGACGTAGTGCAAAGAAGATAAACTAACCGAGCGTGTTTACATATTCGTCGATGACGATCTTGACATACGTCGTGTCGCGGGCCTCCCACGCTCTTCCTGCACGTTCACAATGTTCCTCGCCTGGAAACAGCGATCCCACCTGCGCACTACAGCGTAAACAAGAACGCAGAGATGAAAAAGCCACTTATCCCAGTCGCAAACGCCAACAAGATGGCGTCACCGGCCACCAACATGTCTCAACACCGTTCGCCAATCAGCGTCTGATAAGATACTCGCTAGCCAGGATTGACCCAGTCATTTTGGGCACCTGTGCCTGCCGCACGATTGGTGCTTTCTGTTCTGGTTCTGGACTTGGTGCGGGTGTAGGGCAGTCTGGTTGGTTGTTCTCCAGAATTACAGTTGGAAATAGGTGCTTAGACATTTTCGGTTTCTGAGTTGTCCGAATCATCCCTGCCCACACCCAGTGTTTGATTGAGGCTCTGGCTTAACCACCACACGTCAAAGTCTTAGTTTCTTTTACCTGCTTCTTTCAGAAATTCCAGCACTTTGGGTGCCAGAATTCTGTCAGAAAGCATAGCCTGGAGGTCGATTTGTCCATAACTCTCCTCAAAAGAGGATCTAAGATCCTCGATTTTCGGGCAGTCATGGAGTAGGTGAGCGGAGGTATCAGACACCCCGCACACCACACAGTTCGGGTCTTGTACTAGAGCAATCGAGGACAAGTTCGCCTTGTAGTTTCCATATCCGGTCAAGAACTGCGCACTATGGTGACCTATGGTAAGCCACCTCATGCGCAGTCTCAGCCGAACGTCAGGAAAGATCTCATAAGTTATTCTTCCTTTTTCCGAGTTCTCCCACCTTTCTTGCCAGGTATCAAGTTCTTTCCTTGATTACCTTTTGATCCTCTGAGGGGGATATAGTCCACCCATTTCCTTCTACTGATTTCTCCACGTTCATTTATCAGTAAGTCTAGTGGGAGCTCTGCTGCCAGAACTTGCAAGGCGTCGTTTGGAGTTGTCCTGTATACTTTGGTGGTGGCCAGTAGCGCAGCGCGCTGTGCACTGATCACCTTTCTCTTGGTGTGTACCTTATCGACCTCCGGGTACCATACGCCAGCGGCGTAGGTGATTACTGCCAGGAAAACTGATATATACATCAGCTTCAACGTGTGGTAGCCAAGCACCCGGTTTGCAGGTGCCACAGCGCTGAGTCGATGGAACATTACGACGGCCTTGTTGACCCTGGAATGCCAGACGTACCTATAACCACAGCTGCAAAAACGATTTCCCGAAAGGCAATTTTCGGCCCATCAGACAGATTTGGGGGGATCGTTTTCGAGGGCAGAGCAGTGACGGTCATACTGGTTTTATAGGCATAGAGTATGCCAAATCGATACAAGGGGTACAGGGTCCGGAGTCAGACCTAATTATCAGCCATTTTGGTTGTCAGCCATCTTATCCGTAATATTGGATCCAGGTGATCTTGAACCCAAAAATTCCCAAAGTAATCTCAAAAAAATCCCCAAAANAAAAGCAGAAAATTATAAAAACTGCTAAAAATTATTTAAAAAATATAATTTTTTTTGTTAGAAATTAACTAAAAAAATTTAAATTTTAAATGCTTGGGCTTAGAGGTGACGAGGTACTGGAACTGACCAGCAAATATGTTATGATGTCACCCAAAACATTGGGCGTGGAAAGTGCGAGGAGCAGTGGTGTGGCTATAACAATAAGCATAGCTACCACACGTCAAATTGTAAAAATACACTAGAGATGAGGTAGACCACTTATTCGTATTCTGCGCTTCTGCCCAACATTGTCCTACCCCAATCATACACAACTGTCAAAGTCACATGGTCGACAGTGATGAACGTGTTTGTTCATATCTTAATTTTTAAATGACATGCACTATTATAATAATAAAATACTTTTACCAATTTGAATTAGTAAAACTGCATTACAAATTGGTTAGAGGAAGTACAGGATGAGTATAAAAGAATACCCCAACTTTGAAGGTATATAATATCAACCAAACAAGCTACAACCTTGGTTGACCAATTAAATGAACCATGGAACTGTGAAGTTTGTTTACCATGTCTTCATAAATGTTCAAGGTGACCACCACGAGCGGCCCGAACTACTTCTACGCGATAATCAAACTCGTTCCACACTCTTGTTACGGTTTGAACAGAAAATTTAGCAGCTATTAATGATCCTGTAAAAAAAACAAATTTTATCCACTTTCATGCCTAAAAAATAATCATTCATGGAGTTGAAATGAGAACTTTAAAAATGTGTACGAGCACGAAACGTTTCTAAAATGGCCGAAGTGTTCAAACACCACTATAAAATGTCCAACCGTTTTTTAATCACGTGTTTTTTTTTTCGACCAAACGTCTGCAACGCATTTCAAGCGCCAGCCAGGAGGAGCACTTGATCTCATTTTAAGAATCGTGGGCAAGTATAGAAAACTGCATGTCCGTGCATCATACAAAGTCTTAAACATCGTACGTTATTCCCATCTGACCAATGCGTTCAGAGGATCACTGTAGTAGTACGAGCTTCCGAATGAGGGCTCTCTTACCTGTGAAAAAGGCTTTCTTACCTGTGAAAAAGGCTCTCTTACCTGTGAAAAAGGCTCTCTTACCTGTGAAAAAGGCACAGAGAAATAAGTCTTACCTAATTTTCCTGTATCCTACTTTTCTCTTTTGAGAAAGATGTCGAAGAGCAACTTTATTGCTACACTAGTTTCTAGGAAACCACTCCGTGAACACAATAACTGCTAAGATACTGCTGTGCGTCTCCCATGTGAAGTAAATACCAGAACCTAGAAAATAACGTCAGAAGGACTACGACCGTGTAAATATTGTTTGCATCTGCATGTCGACATCAGGCTACGATACTAGGAGATCTATCGGCAGGGGTACTAAAATTTCGTGGAAAGATTTCAATACAAGTTATATTTCAAAACACTGTGTGGTCGCTTACGTAGCTTGATTGGCTGATTTAGTTTTTGACACGTGTCAACTATCTGAACACAAATCACGTAGGAGCCGTGCCGATGTTGCCACATTCTGAGTGGCCCGGTCAAATATGAAAGCGCCTTCTCAAGCAGACGGCAACCAATGGCAGTAGACAAACTGCTGTTGGGTGCTTGTAGTATTAAAGTCTCCCGTGTACTCATATTTCACTAGCTGTATCTATCATTGTTGCTAGTCTTGGCTGCAATCTTATCTTAATACTTTGTATTTTTTTCCCCTCTAGTATTTTATTGTCCATTCATTCCCTTTTACAAAGCAGGTTGAACTGGTTTCAATATTTACGTATATGACTCGTTGGCAGTAAGTTTGGAAGCGTTTATGTATATGGCCATACTGCCGTTTTTTAGAGGTTAAACTATGTAAAACTCTTCTGTTATTCTTCACGTACGTTTCTGTCACATCAAAAACACATTCTACTGCCTGCTGGCAGTAATCACATGGTGATAGTTTATGCCCAACAGTCACCTTAAGTTAAACTTCTGCTAACTTCACCTACCACCTGCCAACCACCGGCAGGTTGGTGACGTCATGGAGAGTGCATTAGCCAATCAGAGAACATCAACCACCTGCACTGCCGCCAACCCAGCCAATCCTGCCAGAGCCTGAACTGCACTCCTCGGTGCGTATCGCAACGCCTCGTCCGGACACAACGCTGCCCCCAACTCAACCACGACGGCGCTCAAAGCAGGAAATCTCCCGTCAGGAAGCCGCGTTGCAATCAAGCGTGATTCCTCGTCCCCGTTACCATTGTTCAGAAGCTAACCGGCACCACGTCCATGCACCACGAACAACTGTCACGAGCATGTGTGCTCACAGTTCTCACTGTCCTGGTAACGGGTGGTCCCGCTCCAAGGATACAGGTGCTAACACCCTCAATTCACGATGTAGTGTAGCTAAGGTCAACGTAAATGTATAGGCTGTTGATGGTTAGTTGAGCAGTTCAGAAATCAACCTTTGAAAAATGCCACTGCCCCCCAACTGCATGTATATTTTAACGGGCACACTGACTGACAAACGCCCTGTAAAGTTGCTAACGACGAAGAGAAAATAGTTCCTAGTCATAGCGTTGAAGTAACAGTGCTACGTAAACATTTGTGAAAAGTTAAATTATTTATTTTGCTTTCTTTTTTTTTTTTAAATTCACATAAGTGTAAGAATCAGTACATTTGTAAAATATTAACTTTTCTAATAATTTCGCAGTTTCGCTTGAACGACGCATGAATAAAGTGATAAAACCCATGGAAATGTTAATTTTAAATATAGTGGAATAATATACACTGTGCATACAAGTAGATCTTAAGCAGGGCAGTCAAAAGTGCTCAGTTTACCGTGAACATACTTTAACTGCGATGTTTCCTTTCAGGGACGTTGGAGTTCACCCTCCTCTTGTACCTACTATGATACCGACAAATAAAACAAAGAGAAAATACTGTTGATCTCAATATATTTATCATGTTCTTGGGGCCCCCCC
>NQII01000421.1:865739-876018 GCA_002778355.1 Clitarchus hookeri
TGCAGCAAGTAGAGTGAAGCTGGCACGCACTCCGCAGTTGGTTACACGCCGGTCCCGATTTGAAATCCTGGCTACCATGCGTCGGGTGCCGTTGCTAGGTAACGCACTGCGGTTGTCGTCACATTTGTGAGGTGACGAGTGGTGCATCTTTGTTCTTCACTTACTACTTACTTCACTGCATATTCGTCTGCTGCGCCCTCGTGAATTTGGAATTGTAAATGCCAAATGTACAATATTATTGTTTGTTAGTGATGAATTTACAAAATTATAATTAATACTATTTATGTAATTATATATACAATTTTATATATACTGTTATGTATTTATTATTTACATGTTCGCATAGACATTTTGTATTAAGTTGGTTTGGGTTCGTAGCCGCTTGGGAGTTGCGCGCGCACCTTTGTGTGTGGTGGGGGACTTGCCTGCGAGCTAGGGAATTGGACGGTGTGCCCGGAGCAGTTTTGACGTGTTGTTACCGCTCGGTTAGACAACGGCACAGGATAGTTGGCCTGGTCAAGGCGGTCATATCAAATTGAATTTGGATTGATTATGCGTACCATATACGACGGAGTAAATATGTGGGCAGTATTGTGAAATTCACGAGCCGTGCGACGAGGGAATATAAATGCGATCGTGAGACGATTTTAAAAGTCGTGGACTATTCTGTGCTTCGTCTTGATAGAAGTGAACTGTCCTTCACTGCTGATTGGGGCATTTGTAATGGAGCACAAGATTTCACCGCACCTCTCGGAGCTCTGGTTGTCTCGTTGTCGAGCATCGCCTCGCCCCATTTGTCGACTAATGCTTGCCAGCTGCCGGCGAGTTCTGCTATCCGTAAAGGCAGAGCATTCGCCGTTGTTGTATTACTACAGGCATCTACATTTACGGGGTGAAAACTGTCTTTTACCATATACTCCGAAGGAAACAAGGTACGGCATTTCATTTTGAACTTATGGCGTGGTGTGTCGAAGCTATCGTCTTTTCTGTGCTCGACAACTAAATGTTCTTGACCTTCAATCCAACGCCGTTTTTGCTAGTCGTGTTGGCAGTGTAGCAGTTCAATGTTGGGACACGGAGACTGGTTGCGCGCAGCCAGCGAGATCGGTCTACCTCGTCTTCAGTCTGTGGTCGGAACCACAGCTGACGTTCGAGCCAGTAACGGAAGGCGGCTTCAGTCCTCGCATGCTCCTCGAACGAGCATCGGGATGTTCACGGTGATGGCAGGAAGCGTGCAGTTTAGTGTCGCAAGGGAAGGTGCAGGACTCGGGACACGCCGCTGTCATTTTCTGCACAACCGCGAGGCAGTGGTGTTTCTCAACGACCCGAAGCACGTAGCACGACACGAGTTCAGCAGAGTTCATCGTGCCTCTTGCCTGGCCTCCCCACTGCACAGCTAGCCTGCCTGCCTTTGTTCTCTCCGGTCGACACACTTCTTGCGCAGATTCGAGTGACTGCTGGAATTTTACTGTAGTCCAAATTAACCTATTCAGACCCTGTGTACACAAACGCACGTATAGGTAATTTTTGGTCTCGACTGCACACTGCGAAGCTCAATGCCCAATGATCTTACCTGTGGGTAAATTATTCGCCCACCGTCTTACTGTTCTCGGTCATAATTAGTTCATCTGTAGCCGAACGTATAGCCTACAGTTCATTGGCTGGGACAAAGAAATAATATTGTGTCGACCTAAGTACAGCACGCATATTTTTTTTTTTTTTGTAACACCTGAAACCGTAAATTAAAGTGTTTCTAACGTGAATACATAATACACACTTTTCCAACAGTAACAAAAGACGCTTGTACAATAGTATTTAATAGGGACAGGAAAATTCCACTAGTTCAATGGCCTGTAGGCTAAACTCCACAATCAGTTGTTTGCTCACTGACTGCTGCTCCAGAAAGTAGCCAGTGCTACCCCAGGCAGTGTGGGGTTCGCTACTTGTTTCCTTGCAAGTCCGTTGTTGGCTCAGAGTCGTTCAGGGCGTACCTACTAAACTGTGATCCAATTGCAAAGGCGTCTTCAGTCCACGCGTGTTTGGCATCTATCTTGTCCTGAGATGAATTCGCGGAATTTTCTTATCTCTAGTAATGAAGTTAGTCTCGTACACATTTGCCTGGGAGTTACACTAGTGACATACAAGTATTAGAAGCTAATTTTCATCTTCCTTTTTAAACGTCATATTTTGCATTATTATTATTATTATTATTATCATTTTTGAAAGCTGAAACCCACGTAACTTGAAACACGTTAATTTATTACAACGTATAGTAAGTTCGGTACAATACCATTAAGGCACCTTGCCTTGAAGTGTTTTCAAACTTTTAGTAAACGTTTCAAATATAATTTTAAAAAATGTTGCACTTATGTCGTGTGACTTGAACGCTAGGGTAAGCAAGGCGCTACCGAATACGGAATTTCTGTGCTATTGCAATTTTATCTTCTTATAGAAGTGCTGCAAACGTACGCATTACTGGTTTGTTGAAAAATAATACGCCTGCATGTGTTCTTTGTCTAGTGTGGCTATGTTCAAAAATATTGAAATGATAGTAAGATCATTAGATCTCAGCCAGACTTCATTGCAAGAAGTGCTCGTTTGATATGTCCATATTGATTAACGATCGTGTCTCTGTGGTGTCACGAGAGTTTAAATCACGATTACGGTTGTGTCCGTCCGAAACACTGTGGACGTATTGAATTTACCGGACAGGTTTATCCCGCCGTTTGTACACAGAAAACGAACGTAAGAAAGTATTTAACATTTTGTTGAGATGAATTTTTTGCATGATTTTGAAGAATTAAAGCGGTTGGTTGCCGTCAAATATCGTTCGTTGATTAATTACATCGCTGAGGTCACTCCAACAAAGTTGAATTGAGAGATTTGGACGGCTCTTAACAACGAGGTCTTAAGAGACGAGGGTTAAATGAGGTGAGAGTGGAGCAGCGCCAGAATGCAAGGGTGGGGGAAACGGGAGATCCCCGAGAAAACTCGCCGACCAGCGGCATCGTCCGGCACGATTCCCACTTGCAAAAAAATTGAGTGACCCGACGGGGGATTGAACCAGATTCGCGTTGGTTGGAGGCGAGCAGTCTAACCGCTCAGCCACCGCGGCCCCCACTCCAACAAAAGTTAGGCGGATGGTTAAAAGGGGCTAAATAGGCGGTACAACGGAACCAAACTGTCAATCAGAAAATTAAACATTGGCAATGAATGTTCTACTGCACTGGGTTAACATGCTCAACTCACATTCGCGTGGTAACGAATTCGATCCCAGTCGACTGTACGATCTGGTTTTCCCCACGTGGCTTTCCATCCTTGTCCTCGTCCTACTGGTCAAGTTCCATTGCGTACAAAGTAGGGCAAATGCTATTGAAACTATTACTCCACGTTATCAGTTATAGCACGGTCTTAATCAGTGGTTTGTACAAATATTTCATAACATTTGGAAAACCCCACCCGCCCCTTCTCCTTCCCGGTATATCCAAGTCACATTACCGCTCGTTAGTCATTTTCTTCCGATATTAACTGTACCTAAACCGGCACTGCAATCTTTCTGCACCATAAAGAAACCCCCAAAGCTAGGAGTAGTTCGTAAGAAAATATTCGAAAGCACACAACTGTATTAGTTAACTCGTAGTTTTTTATTTAGAAAAAATGTTGTTTACGATTGTCAAGTATAGTTATTGCAGGTTTTGCTAAGACAAAAATTATGGCCATCATCAATAGAATCGTTTATCACAACAATAATTATATTTATCACGATCTTATGAGTGAGAAATAATAACTTCAATACGACGATTTTTAGATAAAATATAACTAGTTTTCTAAAATGAAGTTATAATTGGCCTTCATGTGGTTCAAAGGTCTGCGAAACCCTCCGTACCAACCCGAGGTCCGTAAATTACGTAATTCCGAGGAATTTGGCTTGAACTATCACACTGCAAGTCCATTGTAGTTAACGATGACTAATTCAGCAACAGCAGTTGCGAAAAGCGGGGCTATTGACAGCTGTGGACCGAGAATCAGTCTCGCGAATGTAGAATGCACGAGAATTCTCGGAAGGACAACAGCAAAACAGCGAAATTTAAATGCGTAAACGTTTCTCAGATTCTATAAATTAGTCCGATATAACCTACCTGTAAACGAGGAAATGCATTCGCGGGTTTCAAAATGGCTAACGATAAAATGTTTTAACGGTCAGTATTTCCCCATATGTATTCGAGCTTCAAAACGTATGATTAACATAACTGTATTTAAAACATATATGTCGCGTTTGCTGTTAATAGTTTATATAAAAAGCCCAGTTTTCAAGAAATTTAGAGTTTACAAGGAGGTTTCAAATAAAGCGTGGACGAATAGCAAAAGTGACACACCCGTACACGTTTATGATTTCTGGCTTGTCCCGAAATGAATCCGCGAATTTTTCAGGTCTCTAAACGTAGCTCATTGATAGAAATGTTGGTATATAGCGAAAAATATTTTTAAAAAAACACTATAGCGTCTTGCTACATTTGTGATTTGATTACATACACAGATATTTTTGCAAAATGACCGTGTTCCAATTGACACTTTTCGTTAACAAAATGATCACGTGACCCGATTTTGCCAACAAAATTTGAGTAATTTGCGTTTTGATCATGATGTTGGGTCGATTTCATATACATGTTAGCGAACTCTTTCAGAATCAAAGCATACAGACGAAAGCAATTCTAGCTCATCTGCGGTTAATCAAACTTAATATAAATACATCCTGCTCGTAAAACTAGGGATATTTTAATGTAAACAATGGTTAGCACATATGCAGAACGTTGGCAACGTTTAATAAGAAATAATTCCTTGTCTTAACGCCTAGTTAAAAATATAATATTTGATTGAGCTAATATTGATATTAACTTCCTGTTAACGTAATGGTGCAGTAAATGCCAATATGGAAACCTACTTACCTGTTTGAAAATTTCATAGTGTCACTAATCTCAACGTGGTTACCGAAGGAGAGACATATGACAGTNTAGCATATATTGATATTAACTTTCTTTTACGTAATGGTGCAGTAAATGCCAATATGTAAACCTACTTACCTGTTTGAAAATTTCATAGTGTCACTAATCTCAACGTGGTTACCGAAGGAGAGACATATGACAGTCGATTTTTAGACGCTGCGAAGCGATACTTCAAGAATGCTTTTGCAATTGGTCCACGCTTTATTTGACACCTCCTTGAGAACTCTGAGCCAATAACAAACGTAAAACAAAATGCATGCCCAATCAACGTCATCCATCCTGACAGCAAGCAATCAACGTGACATCGACAGCCGATTGCCTGAACATAACACTGTGAATTCTAACCTAAAAGTCGCTTAATTCGCGAAATTTTTATGTCTCTAGCTATGTTGTCAACTAACATTTCAAATACGCCACGAAAGTAGCTCTCGCAAACAATAAGATGGGCTACTCCAGCAAGTCTACTAATCACGAAGGAACTCCCTAAGCTCGGAAAATAAAACGTTTCAGCAGGATTCTAGCTGTCAGTGCAACAGGATGTCTCGCTGGACGTTTTCTCTGCGTTTCTCTTCTACGAAAGACATCGCGTTGCGCTGCTTCTCCTTCACTGCACGGTTCGCGTATCGGTGTCAGATCTCAGTGAAAGTGCCAGGCGGTACAAAAGAAATTCCAACCGCCAGCTTCACACGCTGCTTCGCTAGCGTCTCGGTNGATGTCTCGCTGGACGTTTTCTCTGCGTTTCTCTTCTACGAAAGACATCGCGTTGCTCTGCTTCTCCTTCACTGCAAGGTTCGCGTATCGGTGTCACATCTCAGTGAAAGTGCCAGGCGGTACAAAAGAAATTCCAACCGCCAGTTTCACACGCTGCTTCGCTAGCGTCTCGGNATCTCAGTGAAAGTGCCAGGCGGTACAAAAGAAATTCCAACCGCCAGTTTCACACGCTGCTTCGCTAGCGTCTCGGTCCGACGCAACCTGCAAGGCGCTTCATTATTCGGGCAGAAACCAAGTATAGTTATGCATTGTGTAAATATGCAGATTTCCTGTTGTAAGTTACCAAATAGCCTACGAAACAACCACAACTCATCAGCAAGTTCAAAATGAACAGTTTTGCGTGAGTATGTGCAACAGGAGCTTGTCCAACAGTTAGAGCTCCGTGTATTTCGCGGATTGATTTGACAGCAGGTTAGACTGTACAGTCTTCTATCTGTACACTCCAGACAATACTGGTTGCTGCGATAAAGTGAGGTCTTTGTACAGGACTGTTCAACACTCACTCACACTACTGCTTCCTGCTTATTATTGACTCGCAGTCAAACGGGGCATGTCTAAACAACTGCCGTCCGATCTCTGTGGCAGGAGAAAAGAAAAAACAGTTTGAAGTCTACCTCACCGCAGAATGAATTCGCGAGGTACTCGGGGCTCTACCTGTACAAATTACAACAGTCTGTGGTGACGTATCTTCACGCACAGTAAAATCCTTCTAGCCCACAATATCTCTTAACATTAATATCATCAAGATACTTTGCGGAAGGCTTAGGAGAATTTGATGAATGCCAGCCAAGAAATGTTGTGTCTGCTATGGAATGATCTAATCAATAATCAAACCAGAGGCAGGTCTGTCCGTTTTAACTGTCCAAGTGGGTACAGTAGACTAATACAAAATTACATTCACGGTAACGATCAGTTAAAAACAACGGAACAGGTTACATACGACTCCACCCAAAGCATTTCCAGGACCTTGGCTACTTAAAAATAATTTTACGAAGTCATCAATACACAATACAAAACTGCATTTAAAGTTCAGACAATTGAAAATCGAATTTGCAATGTTTGTAGAAGAGTAAATCTTGCTATGTATTATATATTATATCACCAAGGAAAGTATTTAAAATGCCTGTAAATAAGCCACAGTTTATAGCTGAATAAAAATTTCGTTTCAAGTAATTAAATAAAAACACATCTTTTTGGTGTATTAACGAAACATTCGTTATCACGGATGAGCTTGGTTCTATTTACCGGAATAAAAATCGACTCACGTAAAAATATATATTCCTTACATCAAACCTCCGGTTCTTAATGAAACAGCAGCTCGAATATGATTTTAAATTTATATTTTTCGAAGCCGCAAACTTTGCTGAATCCATTGTCAATGTCAGTATACATCAAAAAGGCAGCAAACGTAAATTACGGCCCTAAATACTTAAGACTTAAAGATTACATTATTAATTCGGTGCTAGCGTTACGGTCGTTATTTTACCAGTCACTTTTTACGTCGTATTTCATTCTCTAACGGGCAGAGATTTTTTTTTTGTTACGTTGATTACAAAACTGCTTATTTAACCGTGAAGCAGCGATGTAGCTGGTGCGAATCTCACGTTTCCGCGGCCTTGAACGACGGGGCTTCCAGTTACTCACCATGTAGATGTAGGAGCAGCCTCGCCGGGAGAAGTAAGTAAGTAAGAAGTAAGTAGGCCACGCACACTGTCGCACACAGGATAGATCTTCCTTCCCGGGCGCTTGTCGCTATATAAATGGAGTCTCGCTGCCTCGGTTTCCTCACTTGGGACAGGGGCTACCTCCCCTCAACACGCGAAGGGAGGGGAGTCGGATTTTCCCCTTCCCCTAACTTCCCCTCCACACGCGGTNGGGCTACCTCCCCTCAACACGCGAAGGGAGGGGAGTCGGATTTTCCCCTTCCCCTAACTTCCCCTCCACACGCGGTGTGACTTTCTCTTTCGCCCTGCCTGAGTACAGTTGAGGCTTCCTCCGATGTGCAGGAGGATGTGCAGCTCGGCTGCCTTGCGTGACGTCACCGGCCTGTCGCGTAGCCTCTCCCCTTTCTCGGCTCGGCAAATCACGTAAATAAACAAGAATTCCTCCTCCTCCTCCTCGCGTGTCATCTCCGATAAGCAGCGTCTTAAAACTACGCAACCGGGAGAAGGCGGCGCTTCGCACTAGCTGCTACACGACGCCGGCGTCTGGAATTACCGGACTCTAAACTACATTCAGCGATTGCAGTTCATGAGTGTGCGAATCAGTACAGCCTGTTTCCGCATGACTAAGCATTTTTGAAATGTCCTCTTGGTGTATCGCTCCCGCAGAATGTTAAAATCGAATGTCACATATATATATCCNCTAAGCATTTTTGAAATGTCCTCTTGGTGTATCGCTCCCGCAGAATGTTAAAATCGAATGTCACATATATATATCCGTTGGTAACCACGTGGTGATAGATAAGTATGTTTCCAAAATGGCATTTGCTTCACCACTAAGTAAAATTNTATATCCGTTGGTAACCACGTGGTGATAGATAAGTATGTTTCCAAAATGGCATTTGCTTCACCACTAAGTAAAATAAAATAAAATAAAAACTTATATTAATATTTACCAAATCAAATATTATATTTTTTACAAGACATTACGACAAGGAATTATTTCTCCTAATTCGTTGAGAATATGCTGTATTTGTGCTAATCATTGTTTGCATTAAAATATGTCCAGTTTTAAGAGCAGGAGTAACTGTTTATTCATCTTATGTTTGAATAACCGTAGATGAGCTAGAATTGCTTTCGCCCGTATGAGTTCGCGAACATCTACATGAAATCGAATATCCACCCAACATTATGAAAAGTGCAAAAGCCTATGGCCTCATTTAAAACAGGGTCAACGTCAGCGTATTGGGGCTGACGTTAAACGGAGCGGTCGTCCAATTCCATTTCAAGGATTTCTTGCAAACAACAATAACAGTTTTTAAATTATGACTTTCCTATTTGTGCACGCTGTTTAACCAGCACCGAATAAAATATATTGACGCAAAGTGCATAATTTGAAGGGGGGGGGAACTTACAATGTTGAGTAGATGGAAGTTTCCCTTCTGGCACAGAATATTAAGTGGCAGCATTGTGATTAACCGCGCCGTCTTGGATTTCTTTCTCCTTGATATTTAACCTTGACTTTTTTAGCTTCAGTATATTACATGCGCTGAGCGTGGCCAGGTACGTGAAGAATCGTCTTTATTTAAATAACTGGATTAAATTTCTTATTTTGTTAACAATACTGCCAAATATATATATATATATATATATATATATGGCTACAGCTATGACTTTTACAGTGTACTATCACTCACTTATACACAGTCATCAATACATTAACAAACCAGCAGTCAATATGTTATGGCATTTTTCAGCTAAATAATTAAATTAATATTATTAACGAAATAGGTTTAGGGTGTTCCTATTTACCTGGAAATTTTGGCTATTCGAGGCATAGAAGTGAGGGAGCGATAAGGGCGACGCCGACGTACGTTCCTATTGTCCCGGCGCATCTATAAGCAAGGTTCTGAACTGGCGCGCAGTGTTCTCGTTGTACCGCTGTAACTATGGCACTTTAAGCAGTGACCCTCTATCGTTTTATTACTGCAACGTCTGTAGCAAAGTTCAGTACATGTCCCTACACTAGTTTTGAGTGTTGCCAATCTCAGTACATTTTGCTATAACGCAGTGTGGAAATCCAGTATTTAACTGTGATGGAAGGCTCGAGAAAAGTGTTTGTGGTGTGCGCGGTGTCTTAAAAGTAGTCTTTGTACCTCGTATGAAATGAACTTTATTTTCGTAGATCAGTACATACGACTCGCGTATAATATTTTTTGTAAAAAAAAAACGTAAATTTCAAACATTCTGCAACGAAATTCCAGCTCCAGAGTCGACAGCGAAGTCGTTAAAGACGGAGTAAGTGACTCAGAGAAGCAGTCTCAAGCAGACGTCAATCAATGACAGTAGACAAACTGCTGTTGGGTGCTTATACACTGAAGAGCCAAAAAAAACTGGTATAGGCATACGTATGCAAATAACAGAGGTATGGAACCAATCAGAGTAACGCGATGCGGTCGGCAGCTAGATCGGTTACTGCTGCAACAATTGCAGGTTATCAAGATTGAAGTGAGTTTGAACGTGGTGTTATAGTCGGCGCACGAGAGATAGGACATAGCATCTACGAGGTAGCGATAACATTTGGATGTTCGCGTACGACCATTTCACGAGTGTACCGTGAATATCGGGAATCCGGTAAAACGTCACATCTTCGACATCGCTGCGGCCAGAAAAGATCGTGAAAGAACGGGACAAACGACGACTGACGAGAATCATTAAACGTGACAGACGTGCAACCCTTTCTCAAATTGGCGCAGATTGGATTTGTGGACTGCCCTGCAGGATTAATGGTGTGAATTGCCTCCTGCATACCTTCAGACATTAGTCGAGTCCATGCCACGTCGT
>NQII01000421.1:876142-890782 GCA_002778355.1 Clitarchus hookeri
TACACGATATTAGGCTGGTGTACCAGTTTTTTTGGCTCTTCAGTGTAGTATTCAAGTCAACCATGTACTCATATTTTTTCGCGAAAAATCACTAGCTCTAGTAGTGAAATACGCCAGTAAGCTCAAAGCCTTACATACTTTGTAAATCATAAAGTTAATTACTATAAATTGACACACTAATACAACAACCCCACAAAATATTAGACAACCAGATGTTATCACACCAACCGGCTCACTGACTGGTGGGGAGTTTCTCACCTCCGCTGAAACAAAGGTATGTGAAAATCTGCAGATAGCGCCAAATATATGTATATATATATATATATACNTCTCACCTCCGCTGAAACAAAGGTATGTGAAAATCTGCAGATAGCGCCAAATATATGTATATATATATATATATATATATATATATATATATATACTGTTTATAAAAATGGCTCTTGTGCACAGAATCACGCCTAAATCGAGTGTCACTCATCTCACCAGGTGCGGATTGGCGACTGACACTGCGCCATGTTGCTGGCCAGTAAAATCATTTTGCTAACTTTGACTGCAGCCAAAGTCATATGACGTCATTTGACTTCAAAAGAGTTCCGTGGGAAATTTGCCNCATTTTGCTAACTTTGACTGCAGCCAAAGTCATATGACGTCATTTGACTTCAAAAGAGTTCCGTGGGAAATTTGCCGTGTAACGTATCATTTTAAGACATTATTGACGTAATACAACATCGTCAACAGATATAATAAAATTCACTGATACACAATAAATAACACGCTGGCAGTACTCAAAATATAGATCACTCAAATGAACTGCGTGGATTGTACATTACATATGTGGTAAAGAGCATTTGATTGGGGCGCTGTCGACTAGCCATTCATATTGGCTGACAGTCGGCCAGTGATGAACGTCGTACGCAACAGTAGACGTGTGCGGTGTGTTGTGGACCAAAATACCGGNTGGCTGACAGTCGGCCAGTGATGAACGTCGTACGCAACAGTAGACGTGTGCGGTGTGTTGTGGACCAAAATACCGGTGGTAGGTAGGGACGCATACACACAGAGGCCTTCATAAATAATGCTCATGCAGTGGCTTATGTATGTGATTTCCTTCTAGCTTGTCTTGAAACTATCTGTAGGTCTGTACCGCACTCGAGATGTTGAAAAGGAGGACAGTTTCTTGTGTCACGTATTCCCGGGGTTTTCTGTTTGAACCTGAAGACAACAAACATTTCTCGTTTCGCACTGCTTTCACATCTCAGCTTCCTCGTTTGCAGACAATGTTGTGAAGGTCGAAGGGCAGATCTTGATATTCTCGTGTCGTGTTGAAGACGCATACTGAAGATGAGGCAGACAGATTTTGGTCTCATATACGCATGTCCCCAACAACGGATTACTAGCCCACCGTCAATACTAATTTCAAAGTCACATGGTCAATAGTGATGAATGTGTTTGTTTAAGATTAAATTTTCAACAGAACCACAATTCTATAAGTATAAAATAATATTAATAACTTGAATTCATTGTAGTTCCATCAAAACTATGTGTGTTACCCAAATAGCATGTAAGTTTGTGGCAAGTTTTCCATTTGACTTGAATTTGCCATGCTGGGCAAGCCTGTCATATCATGCGTGATTCCAACTTGATTCAAGCCAAATTTCTCATGACTGCCCCTTGCTGATGGCAAGCTTGCAGATTGCTTGAATTAAGCTTGCAGATAGCCAATGCAAGGTTGCGGCAAGTTTTACTAGCCAATATTGCTACGAACCTGAACTGTGGAGACTAATTATCTTGATTCAAGCCTGATTCTAACTTGTTTGCTCGCACGGCAAGCTTGATGCAAGGTTACATGCTTGTCATGACAAGCATGATTCAAGTTTGTCTCAAGCCTCTTATGCTATAAGCTGAAAGCTCTTAATTGCGTAAAGAGTGCTGTAACCTCAAATCCTATTCGAAGTGTTTTTGTTAGTGCTACTGAGAAAATGAATACAATTTTGGAGCATAGCGTGTGGCTACAGCGCAACTCTCATTTTGTGTCAACGCCTGGCCGGCATTAACTTTCACATCTCGGCTACCTCGTCTGCAGGCGGCATTGTCCAGGTCTGAGGGCAGATCATTATCTTCCGCTGTCGCGGCCGGAGATCCCAGCTTTCGGCCACTGTGATAGAGCGACTGTGGATAGAAGGTCGCACGTGACCTTCAAACTGCAGGTCGACCTGAATCTCTTGCACTCGTTTCTGCTTGACGTTCCTTGACNTGGAGACTAATTATCTTGATTCAAGCCTGATTCTAACTTGTTTGCTCGCACGGCAAGCTTGATGCAAGGTTACATGCTTGTCATGACAAGCATGATTCAAGTTTGGCTCAAGCCTCTTATGCTATAAGCTGAAAGCTCTTAGTTGCATAAAGTGTGCTGTAACCTCAAATCCTATTCAAAGTGTTTTTGATAGTGCTACTGAGAAAATGAATACAATTTTGGAGCAGTGTGGCTTCAGCGTAACTCTCATTTTGTGTCGACGCCTGGCCGGCATTAACTTTCATATCTCGGCTACCTCGTCTGCAGGCGGCATTGTCCAGGTCTGAGGGCAGATCATTATCTCCCGCTGTCGCGGCCGGAGATCCCAGCTTTCGGCCACTGTGATAGAGCGACTGTGTAGAGAAGGTCGCACGTGACCTTCAAACTGCAGGTCGACCTGAATCTCTTGCACTCGTTTCTGCTTGACGTTCCTTGACNAGAAGGTCGCACGTGACCTTCAAACTGCAGGTCGACCTGAATCTCTTGCACTCGTTTCTGCTTGACGTTCCTTGACCCGCCTGGGGACCTTGGGGGTATGTTGGCGAAATTCCGCAGGGAAACCCCGACCACTGCAATCACGCATGCGAGACAGTGATCCAGTTTCGATCAACACCTTCGCCACTTATCTGCATCATTCTGGACGTTCGACGGCGACATAATGAGGTCACTCGAAGCAGTCTGATCTGAATGCTNCGCCACTTATCTGCATCATTCTGGACGTTCGACGGCGACATAATGAGGTCACTCGAAGCAGTCTGATCTGAATGCTTGCTTCATTTGGATAATATTGCGGTTTCCAGAGGCATCAGAAAGGGGCGGAAAGAGAGCCATTCCCTCCTCCCCTAATCACACTAAGGGTGCCAAAAACTTCACATGATGTAACTGTATATTTTCATACTTTATGTATATTTAGTACAGTTGGTCACTAACGCCATGTTCGAATTGACAAATTGTGTTAACAAAACGGTCACGTGACCCAATTTTTGTGTACAAAAATAATGACATACTTTGTAAATTCGTATTTTTTTTGTGTATATCCAACCTTGACAAAAACACGATATTACCCAATCGCCACAATATTTATTTTCGTCTGGATCATGTATATTAGTTGAACCTGCAAAATATACACATAAATGCATAATTAAATTATGTAATTTGAAATAAAGAACTGTGCTTTGCCATTGTAAATAATGCTTCAGATCATTAGGGAAATTATAACTTTGTTTACAGTTACAATAATACTGCTGTAAAATGTTAATGTTGGCCTTATACATTTCAAATAAAATATCAAAGGTCCTTTAAGGATAATATGAAATGAACACATTTGTTTTTAACAACTACGATTCCTAAAAATAAATGTTCCTGCCAACGTGTTGATGTATTGTTCCTGTTGCTAAACAAGTGGCTGTCGAAAGCATCCAAATCGAAACCTACCAAACAGCAAATCACAAAATAACGAGATGTCCCATTCGAACACGACCTCAATGACCTTATACATTATTTTTTGTACTTGAATGTGAGGATGTGAGGCAACATAAATATGTGTCTAAACAAACACTTACATAATTGTTTCAAAAACCAAATTTTGTTAAGAAATGCTAACACCAGGGGCTACAAATTTTCTGCATTACCTAACAACCCCCTCCCTAACCTGACATAACCTTACTAAGAAAGGTTCCGACGTCCCTGGCTGTTCTATAACGTTCCCCATGAGATGTTCTAACAAGCTATAAAGCAGGGCAAAACTGCATGCGACATTTTGCTTCTGGTTGACTTTGCAGTGTCGAAATTGGATAGAAAGTAGTTATAGCATGGAAATCAACAATACATATTGGGATGTTTCCGGGAACATGCTGTCATCGAAAATCGGTCATTTTATTTCGATTTCAATCCAGGTCTCAATTGAAGTCTGAATGGTACATGATGTCACCCCAGAATGGCCCGCAGGCCATGTGGTACGGATAAGGCGCATTCCAAAGGCGGTGCAGCACACCGACTCGGTCTATCTGTAGTCTATTCACGGTATATTTACACTTTTTGAATCAAACCTTTGAAAAAATCAGTTTATGTATGACGTGTTTGGGTGTTCCCTAAACATGTAGGTATTACAAGCTTTNGCCACTTATCTGCATCATTCTGGACGTTCGACGGCGACATAATGAGGTCACTCGAAGCAGTCTGATCTGAATGCTCGCTTCATTTGGATAATTTTGCGGTTTCCCGAGGCATCAGAAAGGGGTGGAAAGAGAGCCATTCCCTCCTCCCCTAATCTCACTAAGGGTGCCAAAAACTTCACATGATGTAACTGTATATTTTCATACTTTATGTATATTTAGTACAGTTGGTCACTAAGGCCATGTTCGAATTGACCAATTTTGTTAACAAAATGGTCACGTGACCCAATTTTGTGTACAAAAATAATGACGTACTTTGTAAATTCGTATTTTTTTGTGTATATCCAACCTTGACAAAAACACGATATTACCCAATCGCCGCAATATTTATTTTTGTCTGGATCATGTATATTAGTTGAACCTGCAAAATATACACATAAATGCATAATTAAATTATGTAATTTTAAATAAAGAACTGTGCTTTGCCATTGTAAATAATGCTTCAGATCATTAGGGAAATTGTAACTTTGTTTACAGTTACAAAAATACTGCTGTAAAATGTTAATGTTGGCCTTATACATTTCAAATAAAATATCAAAGGTCCTTTAAGGATAATATGAAATGAACACATTTGTTTTTAACAACTACGATTCCTAAAAATAAATTTTCCTGCCAACGTGTTGATGTATTGTTCCTGTTGCTAAACAAGTGGCTGTCGAAAGCATCCAAATCGAAACCTACCAAACAGCAAATTACAAAATTAACGAGATGTCCCATTCGAACACGACCTCAATGACCTTATACATTATTTTTTGTACTGGAATGTGAGGATGTGAGGCAACATAAATATGTGTTTAAACAAACACTTACAAAATTGTTTCAAAACCCAAATTTTGTGAAGAAATGCTTTATTCAACCCCAGGGGCTACACATTTTCTACATTACCTTACCACCCCTCCCTAACCTAACATAACCTGACTAAGAAAGGTTCCGACGTCACTGGCTGTTCTATAACGTTCCCCATGAGATGTTCTAACAAGCTATAAAGCAGGGCAAAACTGCATGCGACATTTTGCTTCTGGTTGACTTTGCAGACTTTGCAGTGTCGGAATTGGATAGAAAGTAGTTATAGCATGGGAATCAACAATACATATTGGGATGTTTCCGGGAACATGCTGTCATCGAAAATCGGTCATTTTATTTCGATTTCAATCCAGGTCTCAATTGAAGTCTGAATGGTACCTACATGATGGCACCCCAGAATGGCCCGCAGGCCATGTGGTACGGATAAGGCGCATTCCAAAGGCGGTGCAGCACACCAACTCGGTCTATCTGTAATCTATTCACGGTATATTTACACTTTTTTAATCAAACCTTTGAAAAAATCAGTTTATGTATGACGTGTTTGGGTGTTCCCTAAACATGTAGGTATTACAAGCTTTTTTATACTTCTGTTGACANTTTTATATTTCTGTTGACATAAAAGTATTTCATTTTTTATTAAATTGAATGTTGTTTACTTATATTGTTTATATAAGTTATAATATGTATTTAATCCATAATTAATATGAATGTAAACCGAGAGGAAACACATGTTTTTTTTTTTTTGGCATTACCCAGTGAGAAATAGTTCTCATACAAAATATTTTTTAAACGAGTGTACACGAATGCGGTGTGTCGTCTCTTCAGTGTAATTTTCTAGACTTGATCAAACTTTGTTTGCGCGAGGCGGAGGAATAGCCTGAAATCAGAGCTTCATCGGGGCTTCAGAGAAGTTGGAAGTAACCATGAATGGACTATACTAGCTAGTACATTTCATTAGAACAATGAGATGATGTGCACCGAGTGCTCTGCGGGGTTCCACAACAGTTCTCGACATTCCATATACGAGACATGGTTGCTGAACGAGGTCTTTGAAAGCGCAGCTTCTGCATGCTAATCTAAATTTAAGTTATTGCATGAAAATATAATGCGTATGTTTGTACCTAAACCTACTGTGATGTCGGCATAACTCATGTAGTGAGAACGTTTGTTTATTTCATGCTTAAATATTTTTTTTTCGAAAAAGAAATGTATTGTGCTTTTTTTGTTTTTGGAGAAAACATTTTCACACATAGTCAAACTACTGGCTGTACTAAGTAAAAACTGAAAACTTAAAATATACAAAAAAAATTATTTTGCATCAGAGATATGTAATTCTCCGGCTTTTATATTGAAAAAATATACAATTGCCTAGGAAAATGTAAAGAAATAAGATGCAAAAATATATGGAAATGAAAATTCGCGAATTTTTTTGTAAAATAATAGCATGCCAGATAATATTAAAATGGTGCCTGTGGACGGTGTACACTCCAGGAACAATACTGTGACTTCATTGTTTACCGAAAAAATAGTCAGTGAATACTCTAATGAAAACAGTGCGTAACAAATTTTATTTCACAAGGTCTCGCCATCTGTACACATCTCGAACTATCCCCTGCTATTAGAGCGTCTTTCAAGATGACGGCCGGAATGGGACGTTTTGTTTAAATTAATTTTATTCTACTGAAAAAACTAATGATTAAGTTTTAATTAAATAAAGTCATCATTAGCAAGCAATACGACAACGATCTGCCAAATAAATACATCCACATTATATATGATGTGATATTCGCATGACCTACATGTACATAAACTACGAATACGATAATTAAATTTATAAAATATGTAATCCCCATTAGTATAATCGAATTCTACACCCACGTGCTGGAATAAGGTACCTCATATAAATAGGGGCACATCAGCATTTTATAAACCGACAATATAAACAATAATTCTGCTTGGCGAATTTAATTTATTCAGTTTATGCAATAAGTAATTAGTATCAATATAGGTCGCCATCAAATCCTTTTAGCCTGCTCTACGGCTCCTGCGCCAGAACGTACCATACCACACTACTGCGCACTTTTTCGTGAACATTGTTGACATCCCAAAAGAGTGTTTGCTCTCAGTGGTGGGTGTACGGACCGGATGTAGATGAATGACGCAAGTGTGGCACGCGCAAACGGTGGCATATCAAAACTCCCAGAACAAGCAAAGAGTTGCGGGGCGTTCGTGACGCGGTGTGAAACAGTTCTCGGCGTATCCTTGTGCTGGCACGCTCGGGCGACACCCACCATTGTGTTCGCCAGGCCTGCAAGGTTCGCTGGCATGCAGATCCGAGAATACTGGCCCCGCATAGCTGCCTCGTCGGGATTTGTTTGCTGGAAGGCCACTGTGCCACAGAATACTCGATTATAAACAGGCGAAACAGCCACTTCCATAGTGAAATCCAAATGAGAAAATAATGTGCAGAAGTCGAAAATGCGTCGGGCGAGTCGGGAAAGTTCATTGCCCGCTGCACGAAGGGGTTGGGTTGTTCAGTTCAGCACTGACAGCGGCCGAGAGCGGTTGCGTGAGAGCTGCTCCACGTGTGTAAATTACCTGCTGAAAAAGCGCCGTATTTAACAGCGCATTCGTAGAGAGCGATGTTATCAGTTTGGTGTGTAGAGAGTCAGCAGTATCACGTGGTTTCCCTCCCTTCAACGGCAGACGCTCGGGAGAGTCCTCCCCTACACTGCCTCCCCACACGTCCCCTCTCTCAAATACCTTTGCGAAAATTATTTTCTCATTTTGAAATTTACTATAACTCGAAATCAGCTGTCACTGGCCAGCGACATTGCGCGAGGCCGTTCGCCATTCAGCGCCTGGTGACGTACTTGCCAGGCGGCAGTCCAGCCAATAGGGAATCTTACACAGCACGCAGTAGCCAATCAGACGCAAGGCTCCATTCCAGAGCTTCGTACAGCCAATCAAACAATATATACGCCTACGTCAAAGAGACCTCCACGCCATTTCACTTATGTGTGGTTTCCCATTCTGTGACCGTGCCTCGCGCACGAATATCGGTAGCTGACTGCCTCCCGTTGATACGTCACTGTGACATAACTGTGCCCCGTCATATGCGTTGCTCTTGAGGTGGAGAAATGGGAGCTAAAGGCTGTTCACGGTAAATTGGACTTTTTTGAAAGCCCTGCTTAAGATCTACTTGTATGCACATTATGTATTCTTCCACTAAATACGTAAAATTTATATTGCAATGGGCCTGATCACTTTATTCATGCGTTGCGTCGGTCAAGTGAAACTGTAAAATTATTATTAAATAAAATATTTTACAAATTTTCTAATTTTTAGATTTATATGCATTAAAATACCGAAATAAAAAGAAATCATTTCAGCATCCACAAATATTTACTTAACACTTTTTATTCAACGTTAAGAACTAGAACTACTTTCCCTCCGTCGTTACCAACTTTTCTGGGCTCTTGCCAGGCATCGTGCACGTTAAAATATACCTATACAAGTAAGGGCAGTGAAATTTCTCAAAGGTTGATTTCAAAAGTGCTTACTTTACCGTGAACAACCTTTAACTGTGTAAATGGGACCTCATCTACGGTATACGCTACGTTCAAAGGTTCAGTTTCTGTTCAAAGGAGAACACACGATAGTTTCCTTTGATTTTCAACTGTAGTTTCTCACGTAACTTCTTTGTCTATGCTTAGGTTAGTTTTCCTCACAACTATTCTCGACGTTAATTACGGTTCACTGTAAAGTGAAGGTAAAGATTTTTTAACAAACCTTTGAATAAAACCACTGTCCATTGCTACGGTGCGTTTTCCCTTTGGTGTAATTTTGTAGACTCTGTTAAGCTTTGTTTGCATGAGGCGGAGGAATATCCGGAAAGTATAACTTGAGCAGGGATTTTAAAAATGTTGGAAGTAAACGTGTATGTAGTATAATAACACATTTACATACTTAACAATTCCACGGTAAGTATGAGTAAAGTGGTGATGCCCACGGCAATGTTAATTCTACATATGGCGGAAGGATAGAGAATGAGAAGGAAAAGTAGATCCTAAGCAGGGTTATCAAAAGCGCTCAGTTTACCGTGAACATCCAATATTCACTTTCGACGTATTAGCACGTTGCCCNCTAAGCAGGGTTATCAAAAGCGCTCAGTTTACCGTGAACATCCAATATTCACTTTCGACGTATTAGCACGTTGCCCGTTGGAGTCGAGCCGCGAAGGGAAGGTCATGAAACCGCAGAATCTCCTGGACGACGTACCACTGTGTCATCAGTGTTCCCACGACCATTACCAGGGAAGAATCATTACCAGNCGCAGAATCTCCTGGACGACGTACCACTGTGTCATCAGTGTTCCCACGACCATTACCAGGGAAGAATCATTACCAGGGAAGAATCATTACCAAGAATCGTAAGCTGGACTCACAACTATCCGTCACATCCGTCAGTCAGTCTTCCGTCTGTGTTTTCGTCCGTCAGTTGAAAGCGATTCACAACAATCCGACGTCCGTTAATCATTCTGCACGGCAAAATATCAGCGTGACAACTTAACATCGTGATCATTCTTTAGTCGGAAATATATTTTGGTTGAAAATACATTTTCCAGAAAGAAATATTTTGAGGGAATTATTTTTTCACGTAATAGGATTTTATACTGAATTTTTTTTCGTTTAAAATTCCTGAATTTACCATTAAAGATAATTAAGGCGCCCGTCTACCTGGCGCTTGAACTGCGTTGCAGAGTGTTCGAAATACACGATTTTCAACGAAACTATTAAGCGTGCGTCCAATGTGCTGATCTACGAAAAGAACACACACTTCAGACGAGAGCTGTTAAGTACTTTCAAAATATCACGTACGTTAGAAACATCAATTCAGAGTACTCCAAAACCGCTAAAAACGGCCTTTCCAAGGCGCTGTAGCTCAAAATGCACGCATCAGATACATACAAAACTACTATAGGGGCCTGCACTGAACCTTCCTAAAGACTTCCCACTAATAAAATAATATGGTCACCGCTGAAAGTCCCATAGGTACACGCGGCACGACGAGAACACTGCACGCCAGTTCAGAGCCTTGCGCTTAGCGGCGATGGCGTACTTGATGCGCGTGGCAGTGTCGCCCTTATCGCTCCCGCGCTTCTCGGCCTAAACGTAGGAAAAAGTTCCAGGTAGACGGGCGCCTTAAACACAGATCCACCTCGTTGCATTTCATTTCAAATTGCGTATCCACGTCAAAGGAATGTCATCAGGTTGCGGTGGCTCATCCGTCCGTCCGTTGAAATTTATAGCTTGGTAAATATTTGACGGGTGGATGGATATAAAAAAAAAAGGTTGCCCTGCGATTGGTTGAAGATCACGTGACCGCCGGACGGGCGGACGACTGGGGGATGCGACGGATGGTTGTGACTCCAGCTTCAGGCGATTGCTCCCTACACTATAACGCCACCAGTTCTGGCGGTGTGTCGCTCAACAATGAATCCCAGATTCCTGCGCTGCTCAGTGAACACACTGTTGTCATCCGTTTCCAGACAAAACCCGGATTCATTACATGCACAGGATTACGAGCCGACTTCGATTGATCGATAGAAAGAGAGACACAGAGAAACATCAAGCGCCTAATAGCTGAGGTCTTCAGCACTGCATGGAGGATGAAGCGAGGTGAGGATGTGACAGTGACGGTACTCAAAGACGCGTAAAAACTTGTCAACCAACAGCAACGTCTGCCACGTTCCCCACCTACAAAGTCCGAGTCTGACACCGCTAGGAATAGAACCTGACTCGCCGGCGAGTGGTCTAGCAATTACGTACCCTACGGCAGCAACTTGAGTCGAGAATTTATTATTGATACATTGTACCGAGGTAAGAGGAATAAAATGCCGACCGTGTGCCAATGTAGCCTTCAAATGGTTGCCGCGTGGACATTTTAATGTCCCAGAGAAATGTGTCCCGGCAAAGAGCACTTCCATAAAAAAAAACCAACGCCTACAACCCATTCGCATATCTGCCACCGCCGACATAATAAGGAAAGCACTGCATTGTTTATTTATTTTCCGGTTTGTGCCTGCTTAACACGCCGAAAAGATAGAGAAACAAGCTGGAACAGCTGATCACAATTCGTTCTCGTACTCCAAATGAGCCACGCCATAAAGTTGAATTTACGCCGAAATTTCTGCTTACGGAAAGATTGATATTTCCCAAAGGTCCACTGTTTCACACGTTTTATTCCAAAAAGCTAATGGATAATCAACGTATAGAGTAAGGTGGGGCAGTATGACGCACCTAAGCTTCTGATACATTTTTTAAAATGCTTAAAACACAATAATCACCAGTTATCTTGGTTACATACTGTATAACATATTGTTTTTCTTATAATGAAACAATATATGTCTGTAATAATATATTTATTACAATTCCAACTATCAGAAGAATGATTATCTGCGTTCTGGCATAAGGTGATCGAGATAAGCGCCAGGCGCCGGCCGGCCGCCATGTTGTGAAGTCACCCAACCGCCATATTGAATATGTGTTACCTTGGTCCATGAAATTGACCTTTATCTCAAGCCCGTGACCTCAAATAACCTTGAACCTAAAAAATTCCCAAATAAATACAAAACTCCAAAAAAAATTCCAACAAATTTCCAAAAAAAAAAAAACCCTTTGGCACTTGACTCATGACTCAATATTCTAAACTCAAGACCCAAGACCCAGGATCTAAGACCAAGGACCCAATACTCAAGACCCAAGACCCATAAACTAAGATCCTTGACCCAAGACACTTGACCCTTGACCCCAATACCCTTGTCCCTTGACCTTAAGCCCCAAATAAAATTCCAAAACTTCTAAAAAAATACGAAAAAAAAATTATAAAATATTAATTAAATCGATATTAATTTATGAAAAAAAGAGGTAACCATACCTTGCTGCTCATGTCGTTCTGCTTACTCTCAAACTTAACAGCATACATGTTTTAACCTGCACACAGCTCGATTGTTATTTAGGTATGCTACACAGAATAGTGCGAAAGATTGCGAAAGATTGATGAAATGGTTGGACAAAATATTGATGGGAAGATTGAAACATTGAGGGAAAGAAGGAAAGATTGATGGGAATATTGATAAATATTGATGGAAAAATTGCTAAAAAATTGATGGAAAGAATGCTGAGGAGGATTGCGGAAGATTGCGAAAAATTTATGGAATGATTGTACGAAAGATTGATGGGAAGATTGGAACATGGTGGGAAAGATGGGAATATTGATGGAAAGATTGAGAAAGATTGATGGAAATATTGCTAAATATTTGTGTAAAGATTGCTGAGGAGGAGGATTGTGAAATATTGTGAAAGATTGCGAAAGGCTGATGGAATTATTGGACGATTAAGAAAGACAGTGGGAGATAAAACTGTTTAACACCCTCGTACAATCCAAGTCTCAAGGGACTTACACTATTAGTATTTCAATTAATGCCGAGTATGTCTATAAAAGTGTTTTTAATGCAAATACATACCATGATTATAACATGACTTGGGCAGGTGGTTGCTACTCGTATGAAGGGCTTGCTTGGAGTAGCATACTTATACCTACACAAAATTCTAGCTGTGTGCATGGTTAAAACATGCATGCGGTTAAGTTTGAAAGCAAGCAAAACTATATGAGCAGTGTTTTAATTAATTTATTATCTATTTAATTAATTTTCTATATTTTTTTCATTTTTTTATTTTTCCAGAATTTTTTAAATTCTTTTTTTTTTTTTTTAAGGTCAAGGGACAAGGGCCAAGGGTCTTGGGTCAAGGGTGGAGTATCTTTGGTCTTGGAGTCAAGGGTCTTGGGTCTTGAGTCTTGGGTCAAGGGTTTTGAGTCTTAAGTCTTGGGTCAAGGGTCTTGAGTTTTGGGTCTTGGGTTTTGTGTCTTGAGTCTTGGATCTTGATTCTTGGGTGTTGGGTCTTGGGTCTTGAGTATTGGATGTTGGGTCTTGAGGTCTTGAGTTTAGGGTCTTTAGTCATGAGTCAAGTCAAAGGTTTTTTTGGTAATTTGTTGGAATTTCTAGGAAATTTTGGATTTTTTGTATTTTTTTGGTAATTATTTTGGTAATTTTTTGAGCACAAGGTCAGTCAAGGCCACGGTAATATGTTCAAGGTCATGGATCAAGGTCATCTACATATAACAGGGCTACCTGGCGAGGGTAGATCGTGTCGGGAGCTTAGACGATCCACCTGTAATCGAACCACAGTCTTCCTACATGTACATCTTTAATTGTTACTTAATTTTTTTATTTTTTAGAATTTTTAATTAATCTGTTTGTAATTTTTATAAATTTTTGCGATTTTTTCGAATTTTTTTGGGTTCACGTTTATTTAAGGTCATGGGCATGGAGTCAAGATCAAGGTCATGGGTTAAGGTCAAGGTTTCACCGATTCAATATGGCGTTTGGGTGACGTCACAACACTGCGACCGGCCGGCTCCAGGCGTCTATACCCGATACCCTTGTGCCAGAACGCAGATAATCATTCTACTACTACCCCCACTGTGGGGCAAGAGTACGATTAAAGTGGGTCATAAGTGTGCACTGAATTACAGTAATAAAACCAAATACAATATTGCCAGACAAACAAATGTGTTCTCATACATATGTTTGTACAATAAGTATTATTCCTACTCTATTATTTAAGACAGGTAATCATAACTAGGCTTACAACATATTAACACAAAAGTAAAAATAAATTTTTCATTAGGGCAACAACTTGTCTGATTTTCCGAAGTAAAAGTAAAATTGTGTATTTCTAGCATGATTTGAAATAGTTTAATTAAATCCTTATATCCTTTAACAATAATGACAAACGAAGTTGCCAACATTCTCATAATACTCATGCCACCATCCCATAAACACACTACACTGAATCCAGTCTTCTGCTGGTGGTTCGCTGTATTATTCCTCGGACCCTGGACAGAAAACACCATTACTATGGCTGTCTCCGGTTGACTTTGTTTTTAATTTATTCTTCGAATGTCTTTCTTCAACTGCAGTTTCGAGTAATTTCCTCTTTGTATTTTGATTCGTAGTTGTAATTTTGTCACCAGCAGACATTTTCCGTTCTTTATTTTATTCCAGATCTTGTTTATGTGGTGTTCCAAATACTCTCCGATTTTTTTTCCTTTCTTTCTTCTTTTCTGATTCTCTTTTCTTCTAGGCTATGGCAAAATATCTTGCGGGGAAACATTCGTTGCTGGTCTACTACCACAGTTTCGAGTAGATGACTGCGCCACAACAGGGGATCGAATGGCATATGAAGGCTGATCTTGTGTAATGGGATCAGAATCGGATGACGATTGCTCCCCCTTAACAGC
>NQII01000422.1:5752-34811 GCA_002778355.1 Clitarchus hookeri
GGCTGGTCGCGGGTCGACTGCTGGGCTCATCAGGATTGTCCTCGGCAGTGGCCAGTTGGGAGCTACCAGGCACCGAGGCACGACTGGTCGTCCCCTCCTCCTGGTGGGGCGGTGTTAGGGTGTCCATCAGGGGCAGTGACTTCTCTGCTTCCCCTGCCCCCTTGGCTCTGCTGGGCTGAAGGTGGCGCAGTAGTTTCCTTGCTGCCGCCCGGCGCCGAGGCTCGGTTGGTAATCCCGTCCTGGGTGGACGTAGTCTGAGGTAGGAACTCTTCGGGCTCCCCTACCTCGTCGGTGCAGCAGTGTTCACCTTTCTCCTGGATGGCGCTGGGTGGCTGGGTTCATCAGCTGGGTTCTCTGTCTAAAGGGTTTCGCCTTGAGAGTTCAGACTTGGTTGGGGTCATGCGGCCATGCCTGGTGGCCACTTTTCTGATGATGTCAGTTCGGGTCGCGGGCGGTGTTCTGATGGATATCGCTCCTCAGGGTGCTTGGCGTTTGTTTCTTACCGGAGTAAGTCTGGTGCTTCTTGGTTTGACATTCGGAATTAGGTCGAGTTCTGGCTTGTCCTTTACTTTGGTGGAGTATAAAGCGCTGCTTCTATGGGCTGAGGTTCTTCAAGTTTGGGGATTCGCTGGTTATGGCGACGTCTGGGTCTTCGCTTCTAGCGATTGGTCTCCAGATGCTGCTGTGGCTTCCGGCTNGGATTCGCTGGTTATGGCGACGTCTGGGTCTTCGCTTCTAGCGATTGGTCTCCAGATGCTGCTGTGGCTTCCGGCTTGGTGGGTGTCCCCGTACCTTTAGCTGTAGGAGGCTAATGTGTTCCGCCGAACTCTGAGGTGGGGTCGGAGAAGGGGTTGAGACGTCTTGGTTGCGTCCCCAGCTGATTTTCAGGCTTTCGCGAACTCCGACATAAATGTGGCGCTGCCCACATTCTATCACGCACTGCTGCTCTTGCAGCCAGGGCTGCCCTAAGATCATCTCTTCTACTTACGGGACTACTAGGAACTCCGCTGCTGTGGCTTTATTTCCCGTCCAGACGACAAGCCTTATTTTTCCTTCTGCCTGGAGGAAGTGGTCTGGCAGGGCGACCTGGACCCTTTGGTTGGTGGTTGTCAGGTGGGCTCGCTGGTTTGGCATGAGGAGGTTGCTCCTTATAAAATTGCCAGTTGCAGCCGTGTCTAACATTGTGACTGCCGTTCGCTGGTTGATCCCAATTGCTATTCGTAGTGCATCTGGGATGTAGGGCTCATGGGTGAGCATCTGGAGGGAGACGTCGGGCGCTTTCCCTTCCCTCGTCACGAATAGTTCTGTCTCTCTCCTTGTCTGGCAGTCTCTGTGGAAATGCCTCCCCGGGCAGAACCGGCACGTAGGGAGTGCAGAGATGGAGGGAGGAGGAGGAGCAGTAGGGGGCCTTGCCTCCTCTCTTCCCTTTCCCACTTATAGCCGGTCTAGGGCGGCCTGCGCTTTGATATTCTCTCTGTTTCTCGTGCTCTCTCTACCAACTCGTCAACTGGGAGCACCATGCACGTAATATTTCAGACGCAGCTCTCCTTGTTCCCTTTGGGAAAATCTGGCATACATCTGCATCTTTCTCCTGATAAAGATTTCGGCCTCTTCCTCGGTGGCTTGGATTTGACTGTGGAATTCTGCATTGAGGTGTGCCAACTCTTCCTCTCCTGAAAACTGGGTGGCAAGGCGTGAGTGAGCAGAGCAAAGTTGCCCCTATTCTGTAATAAATTCTCCATATTTATTCTACCAGTTTAATTCTTTACCCTTTAACTAATTCTGGGTTTTGACAACCCATTGTTTGGTTGGAACCCCGTTCTCACTTAATTCTCTTTCGCAGTCTTGCGTAAATGTTTCCGGGGGATCTTACCGCAAATTCCGGTAGCTGGCACTTGTCGGTGCCCCAGGTGGATGTCATCCTGTGGTGAGTGCCTGGATTGTTTGGTCGGTATTCTGCTGCTTGCTTACGCACCTTGCACCTATACACTGATCAAGGTCTGGTGATTTTCTCATCTGGCCGTCCAATGCACAGGTAGTGAAATGATTGTGCGCAAATAATATAGCTAACAATATTTATGCCTTGTCCTTTTCCTGCGCAGGTAAACCAGCTACAATAGGCTGTTTGACGGGTTCGACAGTCATCACAAAGGTACTCTAGTCCGGCAGCATAACAGGATTCATCATTCCACCCTAAGCATAGGTAGTGGAATTGGTTCTGGCATTGTGCGCAACTCATGAAATTTACACCTGCCTGTTTGCATGTAGGTATGCTACACCTCTCTGGTCGGATTTCAATGGCCTCATCCATTGGAGAGAGCCGGCGGTGGCTTCACCTTGGTCGGCAATGCTAAGGTTTAATTCGGATATGTCTCGGCTAGTAAACTTGAGCGTCATGGGGTGTTTATATACTCTCCAAAGTCTAGCTAGTTATTGGTTTGACACCCGGCTTGATTCTCTTCATTATCAGGGTTGCGCTGGCCTGGTTCTGCCTTATTATTTGACTAATAAAGTGCCGTGGCCCCACATTCGGCGCCACGAAAACACTTGACGCATGACGTCTATTACAAATGGTAATGACATCACTGTCGTACAAGGGTTATTTATATAGTGTCGGTCAGAGGCACTGGTGTCACTTTAACTTGTTTGGGTCACACCCAGGGTAGATCCTGGCTCGGCGACTGCTGGCTGGAACGAGGGCCCTGTCCTAGGTCAGCTGCCGGGCTGATTGCTGGTGTGGGCGGCGATAGCACCTGGCAGGTTGGTTTCGGTACCTGGAAGTGCGGGCTTGCATGGCCCAGAGGTACTGGTAGGCCCGGTCGTAGATGGACTACATTCCGGGGCTGTTCGCCGGCGATCGTCTGGGGGTGGCTGAAATGAGGTGCTGGGGGACTGGGAGGTGAGGCCTCGCCAGTTGGGTGGCTTGAGCTTGGTCCAATTTGGAGAGGCTGTTGAGGGCAGAAGGAAATAAGTTGCAGCTAAACTGACTAGGTTTAGAGGCAGTAGCTGCCTTCTTAACTCTCCACCTTGCACCGCTTGTATAGGTGAAGGGCATATAGGAGAGGTACTACAGTCTATAACACAAAATAGGAGCAGGCGACGAGTTCCCGTGCTAAAATGTAACGAGAAGAGGTTAGGCCACCCAGAATCAGTCCTATCACTCCAGTTGGCGAAGTACAATGCGGTGGATGGAGTGGGTTAGCTGATCTGGATGTCTAGCTGCTTCGTAGCGTGTATTCCTAGTGGTTGTGGCTCTACTTTACAAGTACCAGAGTACTTGGTTCAAGGTACGGGTGGCCGTCGACTGAGTTATGTCTGGTGACGTACCTGCGCCTGATTAAGGGTCTAGAAGGCTTCTGGAAGGTAGTGGTGGTCTTTCGTGATGAAGGCGGTAGGCAGAGAGCTCCAGCTCACGAGGTGGTGAAGCGAGCTGCAGAGTATACAACTGGCGTTTTGGGGCTGCGCGTCGACGTATTTAGTTGGCCGGCTGCGGGTCCTTCGGCTGCCTTTGACCAGTCTGATATATCCACCACACGCCACAGAGTGCATCACATGGGGTTACAGAAGTGCCGCGTTGTCTCCTGTCAGCCTGCAACCCAATCAATGCTGTGGGTCTGCCTTCCCCTCCTGCCTGGCAGCTAAGAGGAAGCGAGCCGCCATCCCCGCCGCTTTCTCTTCACTTGATGTCTCTCTCTCTTCTCTTCCATGCTGCTACTCCAGTGTGCTTGCCCTTAGGCCCGGGTGTACATAGGACCTGTGGTCCTCAGTTCGAGTCTGACTCGCGCAGCTCTCCAGGAGAACGTCACTCTGCTTGGCTGCATCGAGACTACTTCAACCACCAGCTTTCTCGCGCAGCTCTTCAGCAGAACGTCATTCTGCCCGGACGCGTTCATACTACTTCAACCACCAGTTGACTCGAGCATCTCTCTAGCAGAACGTCACTTTGCCCGGCCGCATCCAGAGTGCCTCAACCACCAGCTGACTTGCGCAGCTCCTCGCAGAACGTCACACTGCCCGGACGGACTCCGACACCGCTAGCATCTTGCTCCAGACAAATCGCTGCCTGTCAGTAGTATTTGCTCGTCGTCAACCTCCTACCTCTTTGGACAAGCCAAACAGCTGTTTCCACAGCTCACAGCGCCTTCAGTCAGTATGAGTCCGAGTATTCGTTAAGCAGGGATTACCCTTGTCTTCTGCGCCACTGTGTCTACCGTGACTAGGGACTGCACCTTGGTTGGCATCCTAGGTTGGCCCCTCAGGCCTCAGTCCTCAGGCAGGGTACAGGCTGGTTTATGCATGTTTGAAACCTATTGAACGCCGCTTGGAACCTCCATCTCCTTGGAGTTGAGATTCTCCCTCGGCTGTTGCCACCTTTCTGTGGGTGTTTAGGTCTGCCGGCCACTTCCTGTCCACCAAGTTTCTTGTCTGGACACCAGCAGTTAGGCCTACCTTACAGTCACACCCTCCGCTTCCTGTTTCCTTCAGGTCGTACCTACCTCTACTGGACACCCGCTATCACCCCTTCTATACTACGCCTTTATGCCACGCCACAGGGCTGGGTAGGATAAAGCGACCAAGCAGTCTGTTGGCTTGGTTGGGGACCTAGTAGGCGAAGGGCAGGGTGCTGTCGAGGTGTACACCTGGAAATGAGAAGAGGCTGCTAGAGAGAAGGGTATACCATATACTCTTACCAGCCAGGACCGCAGCTTACAGTTTGATTTTTTGTGGCACACACCACGAGCTGTCTCACCTCTTCCACCTACGCCTCCCAAGAAGACTGTTGCCACACCACATCCACCAACTGCCGCACGAGTGGCCCGCCGTATAGACATTACACCTAGTTAGACCCCAGTTCGCACACAGACCAGACTAGCACCTCGGCACCTCCACGTGCACTGCGGGCTGAAGTCGAACAGCCAACCCCAGTCTGTCCGGCGCCTGTCAGTAACACAGTTAAGTTGGCGGCACTGGCTTTCCTGCTGTGTGGGGGGAGAATAGCTGCAGACGTCCACCCATACTACATACACTTAAGGTGTGGCAACAACAGCTTTTTCTTTTCTTCTTGCCCAACGTGGGTCCACTGAGCGATTAGGGACCGTCAAACTATTGGGAGAGCTCGAACAACTAAAGGGTTTGCATAGTTGTCATCTGTTAGAAATGTTATTTTATGCTAGCCTGAATGCTAACAAATTATTTTTCGGAAGACATGAAAGGGAAAACAATATTTTAGTGAAAAATGCTAAAATGAAAACACAGATTGTTCATGTTTCAAGAACACTGCTTTTTGCCATTGTAAAGTAACAAACACTACTAACGCGAGTAGGTGGTAGTGTATGTGCTTGGTGGAGACGAGTATGTAGCATGTGGTGCATGTACGGTGGTGGCCGTGGTGTGTACTAACTATGTCTCTTTCTCTCCTTTGCTCTGTAGATGGAGCCTAACCGCAGAGCTGACGGTGACCATGTAAGTACGTGTGGGAGATATTCACTTCCTGGTTTCTGACTTTCTTAACCGCTGTACCACTGCATCAATAACGCACCTGCTTCACCTTGCCTCTCCTGTAATTGCTGTAGTATTGTAACATTGTCTGTTTTTCTTCATATGAGCTACTGGAGACTTGAAAAAAAAAGTGTGTAGATGCAAGTTGTATAGTTTTTGGTGAAAAAATAACTATTTGCACCACTTTATTGTTGAAGTAGTGTATAGGGATGTGTAAATAATTACCTAATCCATAATGGACAGAGTCGAAAATCTTTTACATTTATTGTGTAATTTATCAGTGCTGTCATCATTTCTAATGGAATTGTGTTTTGAAATGTTAGTTAACTTTTCCAACTTAATTTTACAAATTATTTTAATGTTGTTTTTCCCAAAAATAAAACTAACTTTGAAACCTTTATGTTTTGCCCCACACTGAAAACAATTACACAGTGTAGTCACATTTGTCGTTGCAATACATGACCCTGCTTGTAACTCTCGACACCACACAATGTTTTAATGTAATTTTGAAGGAAGCTTATTTATTTGTTTATAGTTGCAGTGGAACCTGTGTTGAGAGACCAAATTAAAAAAAAAGTAATGCATGCAGATGAACCACGCATGTGGGCGTGCCCCTGATGTGAAAGTTCATTTCAGTTGAAACCCAGTTTAACATGTTTGGGTGTAATGCATCTTTGGTTGACTAGACATGGAAAAATTAACGTAAATAAAGGAAATTGTTTGCAACATTTGCATGCAACCCCACTTTTGATTTTTGCAAGTCTACCTCAGGTTGACCGGGAGGACAAGGTGACAAATTGAATGGCGTGAAAAGAAAAAAGAGAAACAAAGATAAAAAAATTATTTATGAGACTAAAGTTTTGTTGGTTTTCTCTATTTTCACACATTCTGTCTCTCTTCGCCTCCTCCTTCTCCTCACTCTTTTGCTGGGTATCCCTTCCTTTCCCTTTTCTCCCCCTCATTTCTGCAAATTGAAGATGCTGCTCTCACAGCAGGGTGGCATTTGAGACTCTCCCTTTTTGTAGAATGGACGAGTGCTTGTGAGTTAGGACAGAGACTGCGTTCTTTGCTAGCTGAAGTAGTTGAAGTTGAGCACCTTTTTTGTCTGATGCCATAGTTTGGTTCAATATTAAAGGATAGCAGCAGCAGAGAAATAGCGACTCAATGTGCCATGTTCACAAGCAGTGTGTGCGTACTTCTTGCAGGAAACCACCAGATACTACTTGCGATGACCNGACTCAATGTGCCATGTTCACAAGCAGTGTGTGCGTACTTCTTGCAGGAAACCACCAGATACTACTTGCGATGACCTTTGGGACAGCCCAGGGGAGGGCATGCCGGTGGGAAAAATAAGTTGGTCAGCAAAATTTGAAGACTCCATTTGGGGATCTTAAAAAAATNAGGGGAGGGCATGCCGGTGGGAAAAATAAGTTGGTCAGCAAAATTTGAAGACTCCATTTGGGGATCTTAAAAAAAATGATAATGCCGAAAATTGACACTTCAGAAAAGGAACCTTGCTAGTCTTGGAACATTCTCTCCTGAAGGGAAGTTTCTCTACATACTATGCAGAGTAAAGGATTCATACTGAAAAATGATAGAAATGGGAACAAGCATTGAGGTTCCAGTAATGTTTATGCTTTTTGAAATAGTCGTAAGTTCAAAGAATTTCTGTTACTACCTGGAGAGCAGTCAAGGTAATTAATATTAATGTGAACATAATATTTAGAAAATGTTTAAGTCTATAATTACTGTAAAGTATTGTAACGGGTGACATTTGGGAGGAATGAAGGGACAAGTAAATGGTCATAGATAAAGTTATGAAATGTGACGTGAGATTAAATGAATTGAAATGGGGATTAAAGTGTGATGAAATGTCTACAACAGGCAGGTAGCTCAGATGCCAACTTATCTCTTTTCCGTAGGAGTAAGCTGGCTCAGATGCTAAATAAATGTCAAAAGTAGGAAAAGTTCAACCTTTCAAATGGAATATACCTAATTAATAAGCACTTGCCAGGTTTCGAGAAAAGAGAAGGGTGCAAGTAAAAAATTGACTGAGATCTTTAGGAGAATGTTGTATCAAAGCATTAGTGCTGAAGTATTTTGTACTATAACAAAAAGGAAATGCGGAAGAAGGTTACTGGTTCTACTCAGTAAATAATATTTAGCAGATGTCTGTTCACATCAATGAAAACCTCAACTTAATCTTTTCAAACTTAAATACAAGAATTGAAAATATATTGAAACACAAACATAATTGACTGGAAACCAAACAAACAATAAAATAAAAGAATTTACTGGGAATAGATCTATCTGGCTGAGGTAGCATCTCAAACAATCAAACAAATGGATTTCAAGTTAAACCCATAAAAGATTTCTAAAAGGGGATGAATAGGAAACACTCTTAAAACCAGTCAATATAACAAGTGAGGTTGCTCTTGAAGCCCTAAATACCCTAACCTTCCTTACAGTTAGGAGATATAAACTGCATTACTTAACTGAACTACGTCTTCTGAAGCCTTCAGGGCTCCTTCACCGCCCTCAGCTTGGACTTCACTTTGATCTACAGAAAGTTTGTCTGTACTTAATGGTCAACACGGCATAACCCAGCCTCGTCCAAGTGTACTACGGTGCCCAGATCCCCGCCACCGCATCAACATTTCACATATGCAATACCTTCTCCACACTCCTGTGTGCTCCTACATGCGTCTTGCACATACCTTGGCACACCTTCAAACTAACCCATAGCTACAGTCGCCTGTTGCCAAGTGCAACACAGCGATTCATGCACTTGGCAACACTCACTAGGGTTGTGTGAGTAAGACTTTTTTCTCGCAAAACAAAAATGAAAAATTTGCTATGAACTTTCATGAAACTGAAAAGAAGATTAAAAATAATTTCATAAGAGTTTAGTCTTAAATGAAGTTTAATGAATTTCATAACATTTTAACAAGTTATTCATTATGACAAATATGTTGCAAAACCAAACCAAAAAAATCTAAAAATGGAGTATTTACCACAAAGATTCTTGCCTGTATTTGAATTTCCATTTTATGTTAGTTATAAAATAATGAAAAACAAGATGGTTTACAAACAAAAATTTTCTTTGCTGGTGCACAAAATGAACATTAATTAAATACCCGAATATTCATCAAAATCGATGATTTTCTTTTCGTTACAACTTTTGACAACCAAATGTGTTACCAAAATGAAAATGAAAGTTATAATTTGTTGTTTTTGTTTTGGTATACCAGGTATTTGCACAATGCTGCCAACATGTATCAGTCCCATGATCACACAAAGCCTACCAACCATTCCTTGCTAAAATATCCCTAACCACTTTACACTCTGTTCAAACTATCTTAGGTCAAAATAAAAGAAACATTACCCACGACTTAATTTGTGCATCTTGAGAAAAAATTTAAAAATTTCCTACCAAAATTTAAAGCCAAAAATTTACTGCATAACAAAATGTTGGTTAAAATGTCAAAAGGTTTCCATTAAGAATCGGTCATCACAGACGGTAGCTCAAGTTCCGTAGCCGTGCTTTTACAATTTATCGGAGCCGATCGTCCCACCTTAGATTTAATGCTGTAGGTTGAATGATCTGGCAGGAAGTGGTGCTCGGCCTACCCATGGTTTGACTTGTGGCTGTAACCCATCTTGTTGACTTCATAGCACAAAAACTTGCAATGTTTTATTGCTCTTTTGTCCTGATTCCTGGATTAGGGATAGTTGATGTGCCAACTGCATCTTGGGCAGCAGTTGTCTTCTCATGTTTGAAGCGCTACATCTCGCCAGGTTACCAGTCTTTCGTGTCTGGGCGCATTCTATAGTAGGCAACTAACATTCAGATCTTAACCACACCCTCGTAACTTGGGTATTTCAATCTAAAAAATTTAAATGGTATTCATAGATAAAAAAGAAGAGAGAAAAAATAAGTGTGGTGAGAGGGATGGTTTATGTTTTTTTTTTAATGCAGCCTAGATCTCAGAAGTGCATCTGTTAAAGACATGTCTCGTCTAGTAATCATGGTTATATTTGCTTCTGGAATCTAAAATTTTCTTATATAAATAAGTTATCCACTTTTTTTGTGTAGTTAAATGATTGTTAGTCTTTTCAGCACATTACTAGTTGTGTTATACAAATGGCAATACAGACGTATAAATAGTTTAATGTTGCCAAGGAATGTAATTTTAAAAAAATGTTGGTTACTGTGAAGTATCTAAATGGGGAATTATTTTATCGTAGGCTTCACTGTTAAATCCCTGTTATGTTGCCTCCTGTTGCCAAAGTGGTTATGGAATATAATTGCATGCTTTTCAACTGTTTGGCAAGCTTGTTAATGCCTTTTGTGTATTGTTTCTCTGCATATGGGCCTGGCATGATCTCCATCTCCTTTTATGAGGAACATGTTTCAAAGTTTTATTATACTATTTTTTTTATACTTTACATGGAAGGATTGGCTATGGATTAACATTTTAAACACCAGTCGTGTAGATGTGATTTCATTTGTAATTTTCAATGAAATCATAAATAAACTTAAGGAATAAAAAAAAACAAAAAATAATGAATTGTTAAAATTAGTATTGTTATTTTTTGTGATTCAGATTGTGTGCATTGTCTCTGCAAATATGTACGTTGGGTTGAGAGATTTGGGCGGCTCTTAACGAGGTCTTGAGAGCCAATGAGGGTGAAATGAGGTGAGAATGGAGCAGTGACGGAGTGCAAGAGCAGGGGAAATGGGAGATCCTCGAGAAAACCTTTCGACCAGCGGCATTGTCCGGCACGATTCCCACTTGTGAAAATCTGAAAGTGGCCCGGCCAGAGGTTGAACTCGGTTCGCCTTGGTGGGAGGCTAACCGCTCAGAAACCACGGCCCCTGTGAGTATGTACGTTCCCTAAAATTATTGTTATTTAGTTTTCTGGGGTCGTCTGTTGTTTGGGTTTCCCCTGCTGCCCTGTGCGGCTGCCTCCTGCAACCTATGGCATGTAGTCACTGTAATGTTTCTGAGATGGGTACACAGAGGGGAGACTTTGCGAATGCAGAATAAGCCCCCTCCCCTCGCTGGGAGGGAATCTGGCTTGCACCCTGCACATTCCCCTCTGTTGGTATTGCTGGGCTGCAAGGCAGGCCGCCTTGCATGTCAGGGTGATCACTGCCGGAACCTACAAGCCAGATGGTCTGTCCTGTGATCTGCTACAACTGGCAGGAATACAGTTGACAGATCTCGATACGCCCTCGTCAGGTGGCTGGGAACTGCCTCGAGGGTGCCAGCTGGCAGTTGGCATCAATATGGTCCAGGTGTTGATGGTGTCTGTTCTTCCTGTGCAATTTTTGTTTATGGTGCATGTGATAGGCTGATGACAAAGCCGCGCACATCCACTTAGGGTCCGGGCTTCTGTACTTTGCTAGGGTCTAGCCCTCTGGCACTATCCCAAACCTGGGGAGTCTGGGGCAGAAAAGATAAGGTCCACCACTCAGACTCCCTAATTGGCTTCAGAAAGTGCGAGGGAATGCATACTTCACAGATCCTCTCCTTGTACTCTGGCAGGCACACTAATGCTATCCCGGTCATCTAACACCTTGATTGACCAACCCCATCTCAAGGTCCTCTGCGACAGTGCNCAAGGATCTACTTTTGTTCCCCTGCTGCTCATCCGAGGAGCACCAACTCGCAGTCGCCCACTGCTGCCGTACACACTCCATCAGCTGCCGCTCAGCACAACACTTAACCTGGGTTTGAATCCCAGTTACCACTGGCTACCTGATAGCATACCTGGCGTGAGCTAACTAGGCGGGAGGTAGGGTTTACCAAGGGACCTATTGTGACCACATGGTTCCCAACATGTAATTAACTTGAAACTATGTTCCCAAAAAATGGTGGAGCCTATTACTCAGCTGAGTCTAAAGTCTTATCTCTGTAGGCATGAATGTTTTCAGTGTGTTAAAAGACGTAGTTTGTTAATATTATGCGAGAGAGAGAGAGACGGATTAAATGCCAGGCAGATCAGAAAATGTGTAGAAAATTACTTCCATGATACATTTATTTGACAAAAAAAGCATTTGCTATTTATTGAAATGCGAGCTGGGANGTGTAGAAAATTACTTCCATGATACATTTATTTGACAAAAAAAGCATTTGCTATTTATTGAAATGCGAGCTGGGAATTTTTTACTCTCTGGAAAGTGGGAATGTTCAAGAAAAAGAGAACTTGCACTAAAATTACAACTACATTTTAATATAGTTCGTATTTTAATAATGTGATCTTTTATTTGGGTTATCATTATGGGTCTCTGATTTTATAGTTTTCAATTATGTTGTGGTGTTATCAATAAATAAATAAGATATGCATTGTCAATTTCANGGGTCTCTGATTTTATAGTTTTCAATTATGTTGTGGTGTTATCAATAAATAAATAAGATATGCATTGTCAATTTCATTTAAGACTGACATGAAGACATCACCCTGACCATCAACTTTTGAAATGCTAGTCGAATGTGAAGTCCTAATTTTGTATGGAAATAAACTGTTGACTCTAACTTAATGCATGTTTTTCATGAAGCATGGTTGAATGTTTTTGGTGGACACATGCATTTTGAGATTTCGTCAGTACTTAGCAGAGCTTGCAGTTGTTTCCTGTAGTTTGTCCACCCCTCCCCTGTCTTAGATGTATTGCCTGGGTGGAACAGGGCGCTTTGTTGTTGGTAGGTTTTTTCTCCAACTCCTCCTCAGTAGAGAGAAAAGGTAACTCGCCAGGCAATTTAATAACAAAAAATGTATTCCTACCTATATAAGTAATGTTGCTGGAATAACAGGGCTGCTCTAACAGCTCAGAGTTAGTCCTATGGATAAAGCACACCCAATTCCCACCCTGAGTGTTTCCTNATAACAGGGCTGCTCTAACAGCTCAGAGTTAGTCCTATGGATAAAGCACACCCAATTCCCACCCTGAGTGTTTCCGGTGTGTACCCAGTTTTCTCTTTCAGTTTTTGGGGCAAGCACTATAGAATGTGTGCACCCATCTCACCCTGAGTTATAGGGGCAAGCACTTTAGATAGTGTGCACACAGTTATCATCCTTTGTGTTTGGGGCAAGCACNCTCACCCTGAGTTATAGGGGCAAGCACTTTAGATAGTGTGCACACAGTTATCATCCTTTGTGTTTGGGGCAAGCACATTAGAAAGTATGCACACAGTTTACATCCTGAGTTATTGGTGCAATCACTATAGAAAGTGTGCACCCACTATCACTNATTAGAAAGTATGCACACAGTTTACATCCTGAGTTATTGGTGCAATCACTATAGAAAGTGTGCACCCACTATCACCCTGAGTTAACTGGGGAAAGCACTTCAGGTAATGTGCACCCATTTCCCACCCTGAATGTTTGGGGCAAGTGCTTTAGATAGTGTTCCTACAGTGATTCCACCCTGAATATTTGAGGCGAGTGCTATAGATAGTGTACACCATTCCCACCTTGAGTGTTTAGGGTGAATGCTATAGTGTGCACCCAGACCTCTCACTGAGTCACTGTTGCGAAGACTATAGATAGTGTGTTTACAATTCTTATGCTGAATGTTTCAGACAAGTGCTATAAAGTATATTCGCAGTATCTTCACACTTTTTGAATCAAACCTTTGAAAAATCACCCCCTGCTAGGTGCGTTTAGTTGTTTCCTGAATGTGTCATGTATGACAAGAGTTTTTACTTCTGTTATCATAAAAGTATGAATTTTTTTTTGGTAAAATTGAACTTAAACTCATGTTTTTATCTATAAATTACAATATTTAATTTATAATTAATATGAATTAAAACAGGGAGAAAATTGTTGTCTTGCTAATGCCTAGTAAGAAATATGTAGTTCTCGTAGAAAATATCATTAAACTGAGCGTGCACAAATGCGGTGCGTTGTCGCTTTACTGTAATTTTCTAGACTTGGTTAAGTTTTGTTTGCATGAGGTATAGAAATTGCATGAAAGTAGAACTTTATCATAGCTTCAGAAAAGTTGTAAGTAACCATGTGTGTTGAATAGATAGTGTGCATCCAGTTCTCACCCTTGAGTTTGAGGGCAAGCACTATACAAAAATAATGTGCATTAATTCCCACTCTTGAGTGCTTGAGGCACGCACTATAGGTGGCGACCACCCGGTTCTCATTCCGAGATATTGGAGCAAGTGCTATAGATAGTGTGTACCCAGTTCTCACCCTTAGTAATTGGTGCTTTAGATAATGTGCACCCTGATGTCACCTTGAGTGTTTGGGAGGAGTGGTACAGTTAGTGTGTACCCAAATCCTACTGGGTGTTTGGTGCAAGCACTATAGATAATGTTCACCCAGTTTCCAACCATAGTTTTTGGGGGAATTATAAAGATAATGTGCACCCAATGTCCACCTTGATTGTTTCGGACCAACCGCTATATGTCGTGTGCACCCAGTTCTCACCCTTAATGTTCGGTGCAAGTGCTGTAGATAGTGTGCAACTTGTTCCTACCCTGAGTGTTTGGGTCAAGCACACATTGTGTCTCAAACTCACATAAAAGAGCTCCGCTTCAATTCTGGAATGTACACAGTTTGCATTCTAATGCTCGAGGCTGGAGACCCGAGCATTAGAATGTAAACTGTGTAGTTCTCTCTGAATACTGCTCTCACTTCCTCAGCGTATGCAATAACCGGAGCGGAGGTCAGGCAGGGGACGAACAACTTTGTGATGCTATTGTGGCATTGCAGAAAGTAAGTTATCTCATTGTTCTTCTATTGTGCAGCCGGCATGTGAGCTCTCGCTGGTTTTAGGGTGGTCATCCGTTGGCTCTTTGCACCAGTGTTATTGCTATGGTTACGTGCTCAACTGTCAGCAGGGGATAAGATGGGATCGTCCTATAAAAGGCAAGATGGCTCACAACTATGGAAACAAACAAATTTACATGAAAACACCTTCTTTGTGCTTTGGTTAAATTTTTCTGTGGTGGCAAATAAGTTTCAGGTTTTTGTTCAATATTTGGTTTAGTTGTATAATCAGTGTGTGTCCATTCTATAATAAAGGTTACTCTTATGATTGCTCAGGTTCAATGAATGGCGAATCTTCTTTAGTGTGAATAAGTTATACTGTCAAATAAATTTCCGATTCTCTGCTATCTCTGGGATTTTAAGCATCATTTGTAAGTTTTTATATTTATTTTATTCCGACATTGCCCTTGAGAATATTGTTGGTTGTGAACACGCAGTTTATTTAACTGCCACTTTATGTCGAGAAGAAGTTACGTAATTGCTATTTTAATGATAAAATAAGTGTACCCTTACACTGTACACTGTTGTCCCCAAGACTTCAGCTTAGGTCATAGGTTTCTTCTGAAGTACAAGGATAGCAGAAGTGAATTTGTGATCTCCATGCATGAGTGTTGTTGCACATGTGCATTCTTGGTGTTGAGGGCAGTGGTTTACATGCTTGGATGTTACAGCTGCAGCCGAACAGCGCAGCGGGCTCGGGAGCGCTGGAGCATGATTCCTGTTGCCTGTTCCGGCCCGTGTCTCCAGTAAGTTCCACACACCTTCCGCTTATCAATGTCTATTATCAATAGTACTACAGATTCTTCAGTGAAGAATCAAATTTGAAGACAGTGACAGAATTTTGTTTCAAATATAATCATTAAAATATCTCATTTCAAAAGTATGGTTTTTTTTTTCTTAACTTATTTCAGTAATACAATACAGTTAAATAATATTTATCTGATGATTACTTGTTCTGGTGTTCATGTGTTGTTTTTCTATTGATAGCTGATTTTTCCTTAAAAAATTATTTATTTGTTTGCAGCATATTTACTGACAACAACCAACACTGACTTATTTTATTATATTTTTTTCCTGCTTAAGACTTTATGTTGTATTGTGGGTTTTCTGCAACTTACAAAACAAAGTTTTGCACTGACGATGTCTTTGTTAATGTTTTAGTTAATCCCCATTTGATGTCAGTAAGCTAATCGAAGGTGACTTAGAAACTACAGTTAACCGGTCAACTCAAATATAAAATGGCTCTTGCTTTCCTTGCCGGGGATTCAAACCAGTTAACTCGTTTGCTGTAGACTGGTGTTCCAACTAGCTGCCGTGCCTCAGAATTTGGCCTCTTTGTAATTATTTTTTAAGTTGTTTGCACTTCGCATAATTGTATTGTATATAGAGGCTCACAGAAACAGTGTGGCTACTGCTTGTTCCGAGTTCTTAAAGTAAATAGTACACTAATAAAAACTAGTTCATAATTATGCATTTACACTTTATATACACCTTATTTTTACCATATACAGTATCAGTTTAATTATTTACCTAAAAGTAAAATTCGAAAATGTACTTTTCTTCAAAAGTTAAGACTTTACAGTAAATTACAAATTAAGTGGCATTAATATATTTTATATTTACTTTGAGAATAGATTTTTGTATCTTGNGACTTTACAGTAAATTACAAATTAAGTGGCATTAATATATTTTATATTTACTTTGAGAATAGATTTTTGTATCTTGGAAAAACTCCTCTAATTTTCAGAAACTATGGCTATCAAAAGTAAATGTGTAAAAGTATTAATTATATTGCTGACTGGTATGGAATGTTTTATATTCTGTTATGTTTTAATGGTGTTGCCAAGTTCAAAATAGTAGAAAAATGGTGTTTTGAGATTTGGAGTTTAATTGTAATTACTTCAGATGAATGATACTCCAGCACTTATTGCTTGAGCTAAGACATGTTGTGACTGTGAGATGTGAGGGCAACGTTGCTGCTGGTGCGAAGGCTGGTACAGTGGACGCAGGTCCTCAGGAGCAACAACCTGTTGCAGGGAGAGTTGGTGCCCGGACCTCTGCCGCTTGGCGTCGCCGTCATCGACATGTCGGTGGTGCTGTTCGGCCAGATATTCTCACGCGTGGCCAACAAGCACCGGCTGCAGATGCTGGACCACTTTGCAGAGTGCATCCGGCAGGCCAAGTCTTCGCGCCAGGAGGCCGTGCAGATGAACGTGTTCACANGCTGGACCACTTTGCAGAGTGCATCCGGCAGGCCAAGTCTTCGCGCCAGGAGGCCGTGCAGATGAACGTGTTCACAGCTGTGTTGAGCGGCCTCAAGGGGCTCACCGAGGCCAAGGCCACGTTTGGTCAGGAGGACGTCAAGAAGTCTGCCACTGCCCTCATCATAGTGAGCTCGCCAATCATTCATCCTCATTTTAGAGAAAGTACAACACTAGTAGATCGTACAGTTGGTTCAGTGGTTATTCACCAGTCTTCCAATGCCAGGCTTCTCATTTTTTTTCTCAATCCATGACGGGCACAAGTTCTTTAATTGGTGGTTCTCATGCAGTGAAGACCAGCAAGTTGGCTACGTACATTTGGTAATTCAGCTGCAAATAACAGAATTAAGCTATGCTCAAAACCTCAAGAATTTGAACACTTCTGTTCATAATACAATAATAATTTATATTAATGTAAATACTTCAGTTATTTATAAATTACTTAGTTATATGGACATTGTTAATTAAGCACTTCGGAGAAGAAATGAAAGTCTTTTTCAAAACATTGCAATCAATTTATGTTAGTGTTAGAAATTTCTTGTTGAAAAATATGCAGAGTGATGATGATGATCTAAGTTAACAGGCGAGTCTGTTAGTGTGCGTTTGTCTTTTATAGGGAAAAAGAGGAAATAAATGTAATATAGAAGTACATTAGTAAAAAAAAATAGTCACGAGATTGTACCTCAATTTGGCTACATTTCGGCATTTGGCTTCACCCATTCTGCTACAAACTGTACAACGTAAAATTAGGCTACATGCTGCTGAATTCAGTCATCGTTGGCAACACTGTTCTCATGAAGGGAGTGGATAACAGTCCCTTGAAGGGGAGGGGATGTCTTTTTGGTGTCCTCATGTTTTATTTATTCTCTCCTCTTTGTTCTGCTGCTACTCCACCTCTATTTCATATTTCAACTCATCCATTCTCAAAGTTGTCTGTCAAACAACAGGTTTGTCCTTGAACAGGACAGCCAGCTCCACATCACAAACTCTCACGCGTGTGACGGCGCCTGAAGCTGGGAGCTGCCTGCAGATTTATGTTCTACAGCAATCTTTATTCCTTTTTTTTATGCAGCAAACTTAATTTATATCCAGGGGAATAAATCTTTGTCATCTCTTATTGGATTTTCACCAAAATGTGCAGTACAGACTTTGTTTTATGTTTACATCGCTTTATACATTTGTTAGATCCGTACTGCTTGACGAAACTTAAATACCCATGTTTTTGCCCCTTCCAGGCAGGGTAAACATGGATGAGATAAGACAGCTGTGGTGCTGATTAGGGCACACTGTACTATCTGAGGGTTACACTCGTTGTGTTAGTTGATCAGTGGCAGATAGTTAATAGGGAAGGAAACATGAGCACAAAGAGAACTCCCATGCGACAGTAATGCCCATCCAATTTCTCTTATGCCAATCTCTATTTGAAAAAATTTATATCTGCCAGTGCCTGGAATTGAAGCGAGGACTACAGCAATTTGGAGGCTAGAATATAACCACGGGGCCAGCGTGTGTTCTTACACAGTATTATGTTGATGTTGTAAATTGAAGCCACGTGCATAATCATTTTCAGTTATCTTATGTTTGTAAAAAATTTGTTATGTATGTTTATTTTTATATACAATGATTATATTTATTTATTAGGGATGGGTCGAATAACAAAAAATATCGGTTCCGGTTCCGGTACCGATTCTACAATTTAAATGTTGGTTCCGGTATTCGGTTTTATTTTGAATACTTGCCTCTTGCTTGCAACTTTATTAAACCAATGCAGGTAAAATTCATTAAATGTTTTATTTAACCTATGGAAGAATTGCACAGTAACAAAGTGTGAAGATAATATTTAATGTATACAGAGAGAAACTTGTTGTATTAAATGTATTTAAGGTTAGTAAATATGTAACTAATTATTCTTGTTTTACATTAATATGTGTTGATTGTGATATGTTTGGAAAATACTTTAATTAAATAACACGCAGCTGGGCGGTCCACTTCCTTTTTTTTTTTTTTTTTTTGGCTTATTTTATGCAGTGACCTTCTCGCTTTTTTTGCCGTGCTGGAATGTGACACCTCTAAAAAAAAGGTTGCATCTTCCCTTTTTTCCCCTTTCCATTTTGTCTAGCCACTGCCTTACACGGAAACAAAGAAGGCTTGGAGGAATGTATCGATCGGCTAGCAGTGTTGCTTAGGCGCAGGGCTGAGAGTAAAAAGAGACAGAAGGGAGAGGAGTGTGTATGTAAGAGTGAGAGATGAGATAACAGACTGTTCGTGTACGCTTCCCTTTAAACATCTTCGAACAGTTTACAACTACCACTCCTTAATTTTTTTTCCTTGTATAGCGCACACCCCAGAAATTTTTTCCTTTATTTTGGGAAAAAAGGGCGCACCATACGCTAGTAAATACGGTAGTTATTTTTGTAACAAAAGAGTTTTGCCGTACTAAGTAGATCATCATCTCAAAATATTTGTAAATTTATTGCTGTGTAGAAACAAGAACCGAGTAGTTGTTAACCTAAAACCAGTTCCAAGTCAAACCTCAAGAACCGGTATAAATTGGAACCGAAGAACCGAACCGACCCATCCCTAATATTTATGTATATGTGCAGGTGTGTGTGTGCGTTCTGTGCGTGTGTGTGCCTCTGTCTGTGTCTCTCTCTCTCTCTCTCTCTCTCTCTCTCTCTCTCTCTCTCTCTCTCTCTNACACACACACACACACACACGTGTTTTTTTATGCATGTTTTGTAAAAAATTGTTATTTTGGGTAAAATATTTTAGCTACACTTGCATTCAAATATTTTCTGTCGCTTAAAAATTTTCTATGCTAATTTATTTTTATATGTGTTTCATAACAATCGTAACTACGTACTTTGAAATTGATGGAATCACTCATAAATAGCACATTGTATTAAAATTATAAGCTGCCAGCCTGATGCCCACAAATCATGTAATAACATACCTGGAAGGTATTGTCTGCTAGATCTGTGCTGATTTCAATTGGCTTCTGCCAAATTTGCCTGTGTCGACCGAATAAAATTACCACTTCTGATGTATGACTTGTGGCTAATTTTCTGCCAATTTGACAAACAACAAGTGTTGGGGAAAGTTCTGAGTTCTTCTTCAGTATATATAATCAATATATCTTGCCTTTGTGAACAGGGAAAGTTTTCATGTAATGAAGCACTTTCACCACCTACCTGCACATGGCATCTAGCAAATGGAGGCATCAGTGAAAATGATGCTCAACTTCTGCTGTTTTCTCAAGGGACCACGGTGGTATAGTTGTAAGACTACTCGCCTCTTACCTAGGCCAACTGGGTTCAATTCTCGGCGGAGTCGCTCCTGGATTTCCGCACATCGGAATTGTGATAGACAATGCTGCTGGTAGTTTTCTCAGGCATCTCTTGTTTCCCTGCCCTTGCATTCCAGCGCTACTCCATACTCATCTCACTTCACTCTCATCTACTCTCAATACCTTGATGTTAAGAGTCGCTCAAATCTCTCCACTCTCCACTGGTTTTTTCATACAAAGTGTGTAATTTTTGTCCCAAGCTCCACCCCGCTGAGCGATAACTAGGTTCAAGTTCATCAACTATAGAAAATGCTATTATCTTCCATGACATTTTGCACCCACCCACACAGCAAACCAGTTGTTGACCTCTTCGATGGAGATCAAGTCTGCATGCCTTGCTTGTCAGCATGCATCAGTTTTTTATTTTGGTTCCTTGTAAAACTATCTATACAGTTTACAATGTATTTCTGTTTTGACTTAGGTTTATATTCAATTTTTTGAATATGTATTTCAGTTATACATAAAATGCTTTCCCAAAGGTCATTAAGTTTATAAAGTACTCTACATGTTGTGGCGAATTTAACACTACTAAATTTAAATTGCCACTAGTGGACTGTACAACGAATTTCAGCGAGAAAACGACCGACAGGCGGCAGCTGCACATGTTTCAATGTACCGCCATGATGTCCAACACGAAAGTGCCATCTTCTTCCTGTAGCTCAGGACTGCTAACCCTTGAGACAGCATTGACAATTGAGGAATACGCACCAAGTCAGGATCGCGGGAAATTTAAAATGGGTCCCGCACACAAACTACACAAAGTTCTGCCGTGAAATTACTACTGATCTAAAATTCTAACCAATCTATATTTACAAGGTCACAAGTCCAAACACTACATATATACATTTGGTACATCAGTTTTGTGTATTTTAAGATGAGATGCATGTGAAGTGTTCCCTCTATGGTGAACATGGGAAGTGTTCCCTTCAGATTCATTATAAAAATTGATCTACTGTATCTACAATATAATTAGCAACATTTTCATGTTAAAAATTAATTGTGATAAGCCATTAATTTCAAACCATCCTGTTGAATCAAATTTTTTATACGTACAGAAATGTATAGCATAAAACCTAGGCACACAACTTCAATTAGCCTGCATTTTGTTATTTTGAGAGGATTCAGGTTTACCAGTACATATTTTGCAAGTGACATTAATCCTCCAATGCGTACATGTAAACAACCTTGCACATGCTTGCTGTATTCTGTGTTTACAAATAAGTATTTTTTTTAGGGTTGTGTGAATGTGACTTTTTTTCTCATGAAAAGAAAACAAAACATATGTTATTTATGAACTTTTGTGAAACTGAAACAAAAATGAGAAATAATGTCATTAGAGCTCAGCCTTAACAAAAGATTAACGATTTCAATAACATTTTAGCAAGTTATTCATTGTAACAAATTCATTGCAAAATCAAACAAAAAAGATGTAGGATATGGAGTATTTACCACAGCTGGTCTTGTCTACATTAATTTTTTCGTTTTATGTAGTTATTTCAGTTATAAAGTAATGAAAACAAACAGTATGATTTACAGGCAAAAATTTCTTTTCCTGGTGCACTAAATGAACATTAATTAAAAACCAGAAAATTCATCAAATCAATAATTTTCGTTTCATTACAACTTTCTACAACCAAATTTTTTACCGAAAGGAAAATGAAAGTTGTTATTTTTCGTTTTTGTTTCGGTATACCGAATATTCGTACAACCCTAGTATTTTTATTAACTTAGATGGACAATATTGTTTTTATTTTTGTCTTTAGTTTAACTTACATGGTTTTTTGCATTACTGCATTTACTTTTTGGACACTATAAACTGAAATAAGTTAAAAATGGCTTTTAATTGTGCTGCACTTCACCAATACCACTGTTAAAGTATAACAGTAATCTAAATTCAACTTAAATATAAGCAAAAAATGTTCTCACATGTGCAGCATGTTGGTGAATCAGTGTTACAGAATCGACACGTCAGTGATTCGGCACTTGCGCATAATTGTGTGAGTCAGCACAGCTCTCCTGTCTACATTGAACTGTGATCTCTTGCTGTGTACAGCTCCCAATACATAATTTCCTTCATATGTGAAATGTCCACGAGTATGGACACACGCAGATGAACGGGTAACGGTGGGTATTGCAGAACGCACTGACGAGCAGCAACCCGATCCTGCGATGTGCTGCGGGGGAGGCGCTGGGTCGCACAGCGCAGGTGGTGGGGGACTCGAGGTTCACGGCGGAGCTGGCCCAGACGAGCTTCGACCGGCTGAAGTCGGCGCGGGATGTGGCGTCGCGCACGGGCCACTCGCTGGCTCTGGGTTGTCTGCACCGCTACGTGGGCAGTATGGGCTCCAGCCAGCACCTCAACACCAGCGTCTCTATCCTGCTGGCTCTTGCCCAGGATGCCACGTCGCCCGTCGTCCAGGTGGGTAACTCCTGCTCCCACTCCTGTGCTCAGCTCACTGTTTTCCTACCTGTGAATGCATTTAATTTCAATATAAATACTAGATCACTAAAGACACTAAAGTCACTAAAAAATTAATAGTTTTAATATTTTACTTTAAAAGTCGTGGACATTGCACAAATGGAGATTTCAAAAATGCATTCTGAGGTGTACATGTTTTTTAAGAGTTTTTGAAATACAGTAAAACCTGGTTAATTAAAATTCACTTAAATTAAAATTCTGTGTTATTCAAAATAAAAATTTCCCCTAAGTATATATAAAATTCAGATAGTTCATAAAATATACAGTAATTATATTTTTGCTGTATGACAAAATAACAAGCATCGCAAGTGACCGCCTTACATAAGCACAGCAGGAGGACTGCCTTGTGCGTGCACGTTTGTTAGCAGCAGGCTGCACAGAACAAGCAAGCAAAAGAGTTGTCACCCTTCCCCCCAACCCACACCTTTCTCACCCAGTCCACAGACAAAGAACTCCTGCAGTCTCACTTTTTTTTTTTAACTTTTCTGCCTTATTTATTCCCCCTTTCTCTCTCTCTCTCTCTCTCTCCCTCTCCCTCTCTCCCTCTCTCTCCCCCTCCCTCTCTTTCCCCCTCTCTCTCTCTCCCTCTCTCTCTCTCTCTGGCTTAAACTGGGTGTAAGGGTGCAAGGGAAGGGTGGGACTTCTAGAGAGCCAGAGCCTCTCTCTGGTACCGGTGCCCGAGGATTGGCTCACTCGCCAATAGAGGGTGTCGCTCCACCTAATGGTGGCGAGCCCGGCTCCCCGACTCATTGATGCCCAGAGAAGCAGCGTTATCACTGTTAGCCAGACGCTCAACTGAGTCTGGTAACATTTCCAACTTGGGAGGTTTACATACCTCAATGGGTGGTTGGAGGCCTCAAAACGCCAACTCCCCAGAGAGCAGAGAGAAACGGCATCACCTCTGGTAATTACGTTTCCTTCAAGTAGGTTTCATAGGGAAGGTTTGCTCTTAGCCCCAGCAGTGCGGAGGGAAGCAGCGCTATTGCTGGTAACCAGATGCTCAGACCGAGGTAGAGAGCAGTTCCCAATGTGGCAAGTATAAGCCTCAGATCTTTTCTGAGCTTGAGAGGGGGTGAATTCCCAGGAAGGAACCAGGTCAACAGAATACTAAAAGATCCAGGTACGATTTATATGGGTTTATTTAAAATAAATCACACATAACACTCCTGTGTCCAAGACGCCTGAAGGGCGGTGGAAACATGACTGCCAGGAAGGTCTATTACTTCTGCGGGAATGACGGGGTGAAGGTGACCCCTGACAGAAAAGTACTAGACACCCGGTAGAGACCGGAGTTGTGTAATAGTCAAACTACTCAACTCTCTCTGAGACGAACCGGATTTGATTCCCGGCGGTATTGCTCCCGGATTTTCGCATGTAGGAATTATGCTGGACAGTGCCACTGGTTAACTGGTTTTCTCAAGGATCTCTCATTTCCTTCACCCTTGCATTCTGGCACTGCTCCATACTCCCCTCGCTTTACCTCAGGGTGTCCAGGATAAGGAAAACAAGGAAAACAGTGAATTTCATGTGACAGGGAAAAGTCAGGAAATTTTCACCTGGGTCAGGGAAAATGTAAATAATTGCTACTCTGCAAAAGTTGTTAGTTGTGTAAAATACAGGATAATCTAATTGTAAGTGTATGCATTTTAAAATTTATAATTTTAAAGTTGTGATCTGACATTAATACACATTTGCCAAGTCGCATAGGATCTATTCAAACAAAATGAAGTATTTGTGTGTTTGTAATGGGCAGTTGTGTGAGGTCTATAGCATGTATCGTTAGAAATGTCAACGGGCTGAATAAAATGTTGGCCCTGCTTGCTGGTCTGTTGCAGTTTAATGATGCGTGGCGTCGGTCGAGGTAACGGCGACGTCACTGTCAGATAAGATTCTATTTTGCCGATCAGAGGCACGGGCTATCTAACTATATTGACTTAGTGGCTGCTGATTGAACTGGAAATGTTGTATAGGCTGGGGTGCGTGGCCTTGCGGCACGGTACAAAGTCAGATGTGGGTTTCGTAGTTCTCTGCACCGCTGGTGTAGACACAGACACAGGTTTACCTGCAGGGGCCGTGGCTCGGGATAGCTCCTGGCTCATCCGCTGATGCTGCTGTTGGCTAGATCTAGGGTCCAGTCTTTTGGCGGTGGTGGTGCTGCGACTGGCTGGGCTGGTTGGTGCCCACAGTGGGCTGTGGTCCTAGTGAGTCTGAACCATGGGTTGGCTGTACCCAGGGGTACTGGAAGTCCCTGGTGAATGTTCACGGTGATCGGATGCAGCTCGCCGGTTGTCTTATGGGGTGGCTAAAAGAGGGTGCATGGAGGGACTGGAAGGTGATGCCTCTCAAGTGGTCGGGTGGCTTGAGCTCGTCCCCGTGGGGATAGACTGCAGACCGCAGTTGGCACTGGGTTGCAGTTCACTTGGCTGGATTCGGAGGCAGTAGCTGTCCTCTTAGTTCTCCACTTTGCACCACTCCTATTTGTGAAGGGCATAGATGGAGGTAGTATGGTCTACGATGCTAAGGAAGAGCAGGGGATGAAAATCCCTAGCTATGTGTGTAGCCAGTCATAGCTAGGCCACCCAGACTCAGTCCTATTGCTCCAACCGGCGAAAATAACAACGTGGTGGATGGAGTGAATCGGCTGGGCTGGCTGACTGACTAGCCGTCTTGCGGTTTGAGTTTCTAGTGGTTGTGGCTCTACCGTATGTGCGCTTCAAGTACCTTGGCGTACCTGGTCCACAGTATGTGTGGCCGTCTAATATGTGTGTTTTACAACGTACATGCGCCCAGTTAAGGGCGCCTGTAGTCCTACTCTAGATTCGGCAAATAGGATTTCAAAACGCGATCTCCTGCTTTTCCTTAGTAGGTTGACGTCTGCTGAGATTGAAGTCAGTCACCCTAGAAATAAGTACTCGGAGGTTAGATAAGATCACGTGTTTATTCCTCAGAGGAATAGACACGGTGGCCCATACTAACTCTATGCTGTTGTCTTGAAGGTAACGGTGGTCCTTCTTGAGGAAGGCGGTATGAGCATAGAGCTCCAGCACATGAGGTGGTGGAGCGAGCGGCTTAGTATGAACTGCGTTTCACGGGCTGTGCGCTCGCCTATATGGATGGCCGACTGCAGGTCCTTTATCTCCCTTCGGTCAGTCGGGTATCTTCAGGCTGTAGCTCCTCCCTTAGCGGTGAAGGCCGCATTCTCTCGGAGACTGGAAGTGCGGTTTTCCTTGTTTGCTGTTTGCATCACTCTGGTGAGCTTAGGGGCAGCGCTGGGCTGCTTGGCTGGCTTCTATCGCACGCAGTGGTTATTAACAGACACGTGACTTCTGACATACTGGTGTAGACGGCTTTGACTGCTGTGTCCTTGGGTGCCCCTTGCCTTGGGGCATGCTGGTGGGCTCTGGCATTAAGTCATCTTGGTTTCAAACTTNTGCTGTGTCCTTGGGTGCCCCTTGCCTTGGGGCATGCTGGTGGGCTCTGGCATTAAGTCATCTTGGTTTCAAACTTTGCTCAAGGTGACGTGGCATCACGTGAAGTTGAGGCAAAGTCGTATTTAGTAATAATGTCAGTACGCTCTGTGTGTCAGTAATTTAATTCAACTTTACTGATAGCATATTTTTCTGTCAGCGGTGGATAAATATGGTATTGGAAGGTTTCAGTAGTGAAAATAAGTCAGGGAATATGGTAAGATTCTGCTTGGAAAACAGAGAAAAGTCAGGGAATTCCAAAATGGAATTTTAGTGAAGATCCTGCACCTTCATTGGCTCTCAAAACCTTGTATTTGAGAGCCGCCCAAATCTCTTCACTCAATCACTCATTCACTCACTCAAGAGAGACAGGTTAGTGTGAGTAGTATGGTGAGCCGTTTGCNAAATCTCTTCACTCAATCACTCATTCACTCACTCAAGAGAGACAGGTTAGTGTGAGTAGTATGGTGAGCCGTTTGCAGGTAAGCCTTGAAAGAAAGATGTCCAGCGGCTGGACAGCACAGCAAGCAGGTATATCTGCTCAGCTGTCAAAAAACAAGCTGCCCCATGGGGTCTGTGCAAGTCCTGTTTATAGCCATCTGGCCAGGGCGAGTGAGGAAGCGAGAGCAGTGAAGGAGAGAGAGCATGTTTCCCACTGCATGAGCAGGATTTGCGTTCGGTACCACGGACTGGAGGGCTGCTCAAAGAGGCAGAATGCAACCAGGTCGCCAAGGTAGGCACACATGCAGCGCAGGTTTCTTGCACTTAGGCGGCAGCATACATCACTGGCCTACTAAAAGGTGATGGCTCCGAGGATGCTGGAGTCTGGCGATGGCGTAGCTAAGGAGAGCACATCTGAGGTGGAGGCTCAAGAGGAATTGCGGACGTAACCTGTGGCGCGTAAATTGTTTATAATTATCAATGTCTTCTGTGCCCTTGTGATGACATGTAAGCGATGGCACTCGTCTTAGCAGCATTTCCTTGAAGGGCTCTACGGGAACGGAGGCTAAGGGTGCCTAAGACCATGTCTATGGTGTTTCAAACTGAAGTGTTCTAATGAGCTTAGCAGCAGGATATACCGGTCAGGTGCGGATTGCACACAGGTAATGAATGATCAGTATTCCTTTTCCCTCAAGTTGGGTGACCAGGTGCACTGTAGCTTGGATGGGTGTACCAATGTTAGTTATGCTCTCAGACGGGAAGTGCTATGTTGGACCTTCTGCTCACTTGCCTATGACCAGCTGCGCCTGCACAGCTATGAGCACAAGCTGATAAGTACACAGGATCAAAAGCCAGGTATTGTTATGGTAGGACATGCGGTCACATGAACAGAAAACAGGACCGGCTAGACTCTCCCCCAGCTTCACAGCACACAAGTTGCCTGGCAGGACAACCTTTCTGTACACCACACACTGGTAGCATAAGGAGAGGTAACAGTATTAAATACATATTATGTATGATGAAAAGGTACTCATTAGTCTGGAAGAAGAAAGCTAGCAGAGCTAGTGCATGTATCAAATAATTCTATGAAATTATCACAAACATATGTGTGTGTGTATATTGTCAGTTCGTACCTTTGTATTGCAAATTAGTTTAATTTGCCACCATTTTTATAATTATTCATGGCTGATGTTACTTGCATTCATTTTTTACATTAAACCACGTGTAGTTACCAACAGAAAAAGGGGTACAGGATGGGGGCGGTAGTCCTTCTCAGAGGTTTTAATGAATGATATGAGTGGAGGTAGCTGCCGCTCGTAGAACCTTCGTGTCATCCCTAGTTTGGTGTTGTGTTCAGACTTCAGGAGAGCGGGAGGCGGGCTGACCTCCTTACTGGCTTCGACCTTGGCAAATTCCTCTAGAGTGGTGGTAGGGGTGGGACACAGTCCTTGATAATTAAATAAGTTAGGAGGATCACTTGTAGGCGGTGAGGCGGCACGAGTCTCTGCACTGGCTCTTCACTTAAGTCGTTTTCTTAGAGTAGGAACGTAGGAGGGTGGAGGAGCGCNGCGGCACGAGTCTCTGCACTGGCTCTTCACTTAAGTCGTTTTCTTAGAGTAGGAACGTAGGAGGGTGGAGGAGCGCGACATGAGGAACACACACTGGTTCTTGGCTGGATTTTATGTACCACACTGGCACGAGTTCGAATTTCACACACAACAACTTGAGAACACTTGCTTATAGTACACTGGAAAAACACTGAAATACACCCTACCTTCTCTAATATAATGACTGCGTGGCTCTGGAAGGGGCTTACACAACTGGAAATAGGCGATATGAGCGCTTGTTACGGCAAGGCTTGGGGNTGACTGCGTGGCTCTGGAAGGGGCTTACACAACTGGAAATAGGCGATATGAGCGCTTGTTACGGCAAGGCTTGGGGTGCGTTCCCAATGTCCACATAGGTCTGTACCCTGGTGGTTGGAATAGGGGGTAGAGGGATGACAGCTGAGCGTGTTTCGGCCCCTGTGCCTAGGTAGAGGTTGGCATTGGTTGAGCGTGTTTCGGCCCTGGCCCCACTGACAGGATGTTTCTAGGTCCTACTACCGCTGAGCATATTTCGGCCCCTGGGTAGCAGAACAAGGTGTAAGGGATGGTATGAATACTCTGTCGCCACTGAGCGTATTTCAGTATTTCAGCCCCCGGGCTAGGAGGATGGGTTAGAGGTATCAACACTGAGCCTATTTTGGCCTGTTGGGAGGGGGGAGGGTGGAGGGTGGAGAGAAGAGAGCATGTGGACGCTGGAATTCCACCTCTGGGAAGGTTCCCCGACGTGCTCTTCTGTNTTTTTTTTTTTTTTTTTTTTTAACTAACTACTATAAAACTAAGTGTTATATGAGCCCGCGGTAGGGACTGGAGTTAAGATCTCAGGACTAAGCCCCATACGCCTACAAGGAAGGGAGTATTATGCAAGGAGACATGCATCATGGCAAAGAGGGATTGGGCTGCCATGGCCAGATTCTGGCCATGAGAACCTCCCTAAGTGTACTTATAGCTAAACTACTATACTTAGAAGAGAAAGAGAAAAACCGGCATAGTCACCGTAAAAACCCTTTTGACAGGAAAGAATTAAAAATTGTTTCATGCATTATCATGTTTACAGAAAATGCTACAGGAGACAGAGGATAGGAATCATGATCTTTATTATGATAGGAAAAAGTGCTAGTAGAAAGGGGGCGGGGCAACTTTCTTTCGATTTGCGCTGGTTTAACCAGAGTAAC
>NQII01000422.1:42798-57451 GCA_002778355.1 Clitarchus hookeri
CCCTCCCCCCCCACACACACACACACACACACACTAGCCCTGTGCTCTGAATATAAATAGAGCCAGCAGCCCACAGTTTGAGACTCTCTCACATGGCTCAGTTGTATAGTGTTACTCTGCCCGACCACGTACCGACTTCATCAGCCAATGCTGTATCACATGCTTTAGTATTATAGTAGGATGTTGCTCTGCTCGACAGCGCACTAACTTCTTCAGTCATTGCTACCACTAGCTGATTGTCGTTCATATCTAGATTGTCTTGCTGCTCGTCAGCTCACCGAAGCCTTCCGTGCTTCCCAGTTACCTAGTAGCTTTGCACTTAAGAGTCACGAGTCAGAGTACTGTACGACTGTGGTCACCCTCACCCCCCACGCCTCCGCGTCTACCCAGTCTAGGCATCACTCTGGTTGGCATTCGAGGATCGGTCCTTCAGACTCTAGTAATGCTACAGGCTGGTTTATGTATGTTTACTGTTCAGGCAATAAACAGACATAATCCTAACTTGTGGAGTTTTCACTCACAGCTCTCTAACATTCTTGCAGGAGTAGTCATGAACTGCAACCACTGTCCCCAACCTAACCTTCAGGGAGAACAGTCTCTATGTGATGCTTGGATCTATGGCGACGTCACGCCTTCTTGAGTAACATGAGTGCTGTAACCTTCCCTTGGCTATTGCCACCTTCTGTAAGTGTAACGCGTCACGAGGCCACGTCTTTGGTTTGTAGTAGCCTGCACCCCTGTCACTGCCTCTGTTCTGTGCCAATACACGTTGTTGCTAACACGTCCATCACATACTCTCTATGCCTCAATGCTGGAAGTGTACTGTGCCTCCTGCCTGTAGGCAGCCTGCAATCCACCACCGCTCGCCACTTCAGTGGGTCGACCACCCCCTGTCCAAGGCTGTGCTGGGCCGGCAGGCACTGCACGCGCATCCTTGACACGCAGGAGTATTGTTTACCCCAATCTCTTGCCGCTCCATGCAGCCCTCGCTCACCACAGCCCTTGGAGCAGTACATAGGCCACGGATTGGCCATTTTCAAGGCAGTTCACTGGGATTAGGTCCCCAGCCTAAACTTCGCGACACTAGTCCAGTTGTCTTCCTCACATACGTAAGTTACCACTCTCTCGAGAGTTCACTGGAAGTAAGTTCCCAGCTCGAGCGCCATGCTGTTTGCTAGCCAGCTATCTGTATGGATAGGAGTTCAATTTGCACAGACGGCCAGAATTTGCTACACGCCCATGCTGTTAGACTGTATCACGTGCCTTACGTTACGCTTGGTTCTCGCCCGTCAGGCTTTTCTGAGCATAGGTCGGGATTCTGTGTTCGGAATTTTGTCATTACAGAAATTTGCTCTCAAGCCAGCCTTCAGCTTTCACAGCTACCCTACCTACCACTATCCTACATTAGACTCCTGCATGACTTCACCATGAAGCGGTCCTCCATATATCAGGCCCAGAAGGAAGCTCCTTGTTCTTGCCAGAGTTCAGTGCTTGGCTGTCAGCAGGTCATGCCGCTCTCCTGGGCTCTCCCTTGGCAAGGGCATAGAGAGTCTTTTCCTTCGTCCCAAGCTTGAGGAGGGAAATCTCAGAGGTTCCAGCTGTGTGCCTGACTTGAGCGGTCGGCTGCCCCTCAGACGTTACTGGAGAATCGGAGGAGGATTTAGTGTTCTTGTCAAAGGAAGCCAGTACCCTCAACTTGCCGGTGAGACTTGAGCGATCGTGTCGCCTCCCTTACTGCAGGCTGACAATGGACTTGCCCCTCGAGAAGGCTACGACAGCACTCCCCTCTGAGACTGCGTGTAGTCAGAAACCCTCAACCTAACAGTAAGACTTGAGCGATCCTGTCGCTCCCCTTACTGCTTGTTGGCCGGAAGGTAAGCGGGGACGAACCCCTACGGCATCAGCACCAGGGGGCATTGACAATCTCACTGGGAAGACCACGCCAGATTAGAGTTCCCTTTGATTTCTTTAGTACATTAAACATTACCCAGTTGTGCGTGAGCCTAACGGTTTCAAACAGACCCATCTGCGTTTGTCAAGTGCTTGGGTCTGCCGGCGACGTCCCACCTGCCAAGTTACTTGTAGGAGACCAATAGACAAACCCGTGTTACAGAGACCCGTCTCTTTGTGATGTTTGGATCTATGGCAATGTCCCGCCTTCCTGAGTAATGTAAGAGCGGTCGCCCTTATCCTGGTGCTTACACCTTCTGTCAAGTTCTTGGGTCTGCTGGCGGCGTCCTGCCCGTCAAGTCACTTGCTGGAGACCAGAAGTACAGGCCTACCTTCCGCAATCCACCTGCCTACTCATTTTTCCTTTCAGGCCGTGCCTACCCCTATGGTACACCCACTGTCCATCTCTCTATACTGTCACCCCATGTGCCTTGCCACAGGGCTGGGCAAGATAAAGCAGCCAAACGGGCTAGCCCTGTTTGGAGGCCTGGAGAGTAGTGAACAGTGTGCAAACCGAGTCTACACGTGGAAGAGAGAAAGGAAGCTGCTTGGCAGAGGGGAACCACCACCAGATCTACCCAGGCCACGGTGGCTCCACCACCAGATCTACCGGTGCCACGATGGCTCCCGTACTTTCGCATGTGGGAATAATGTCGGACGATGCCGCTAGTCGGCGGGTTTTCTCAGGGATCTCATTCTTCCCCGCCCTTTCATTCCAGTGTTGCTCCATACTCATCTCAATCATCCTTATTGGCTCTCAAGACTTTGCTGTTAAGAGCCGCCCAAAACTCTTCAATCACTCACCAGCTCTACCGGAAGACACAAGAACTTGCTTTGGCACATCCCACATGCTATATCACCACTGCCTCCCTTTTCACAAAAGAAGCCAGTAGTTCCAAGTCTGCCTCCAGCTGCAGATAAGGTGGTCAGACACCTGAACTTGGTACCTAGCTACACCCCATCACGAGTACCAACTAGGCCTACACTCAGCAGTGCACCTCCTCGTTTTCAATGCACCGTGATAGAGTTTCAAAAACCCGCCAGTTCAATTCCTAATTGAAACCCCATTAAGTTGACGACTACTGCTTCNGGGGGGGGGGGGGATAGCACTGATGCCAGCCAACACTAGAAGCACCCATTAGGTAGGGCAACAACATTGTATCAGACTGAGCCTTAAGGCCTTCAACTGGCTGGCGCATGAAATGTGTTGCAGTGGTTTGGTGTCAGAAAACACATGGTTCAAATACTATTTGATATTTTGTAGTGGTGTCTGAACACCAAAAACTTTTAAGAAATGTTTAGTGACCAAAGAAAAGACTATAGTTCTCATTTCAACTCCAAGGATTATTTTGTGGGTGTAAAAACTGCTAAAATATTTTTTTTCAGAATCATGGTTAGCTACAAAATTTTCTATACACAAACTTTAGTTTTGTCTAGGCATGCATAATACTTTTATCTTTATTAGATCTCCATAAAAACATAGGCTCACCACTTAGTCATATTCAGGCAAGTTGCCAATGTAAGGACTTTCAGTTGAGCTCATTCGCATAGAGATGATGATGCAAGTGGTACGTGAGCAAGAGTTGGTTTAAGAATCCACATATCTTGAGGCCTTGAACGTGCAGTCGGCTCTCAAGACCTTGATGTTCAGAGCTGCCTAAATCTCTTCACTCACTCACTTGAAGTTGCAAAACAGCTTCATGCAGAACTCTTAATTGTGTTTGGTTTTAATTGTAGGATGATGTACAGTGTGTGGGGGGGTGAGGGATGATGGTAGTTGTATTTGTGTGCAGGCAACACGACGATGGTCTGCACAGGACGGTCGTCGTTCCTTTGTGCATGCGCCATCATGCAGGACCACCAGGACCCGCTGGTGCAGGCTGAGGCCACGGGCTGCCTCCAGCAGCTGCACCTCTTCGCCCCGCGGCACGTCAACCTCTCCTCGCTCGTGCCCACCCTCTGTGTGAGTCCCCAATACCCCTCTGCCGCTGCAGCACAACCCCTTACAGCACCCGCCAGATTAGTTGGTGGGTGGTGGCTGAGGAGACAGTCACATTCCAAGAATCCTGGAAACAGGAAGCGGCATGTTACATTAGTACAGTGGATTCTCAGAAATACGTTTTTCACTAGACCAACAGGGAAAACCGAAGTATGCGGGGAAAACAATGAATGCGGACTTGGATTTTAGACCTGAGAAATAACGTACATAACATCAAATTTATCTTTGTTTAAACCAACAACCTAAAGATGGCATTAAAACAACTTATTCAAGTAAATTTTTAATTAAATATTCACTTTAATAAAAAAATTTCAGTTCTTGAAATTTAGCTGAATTTAATTTTTTCTTATTTTAATGTTTTTTGTACATTGTTCCTTCACCTGCCAAGCCATTCTCAACCCCTGACACAACTTATTTATTTGCGATGATTTTTGCAAATCATTAATTGCCAAGCTGTTTTGAAACCCTTAAGATACTAACAAAACCCAGAGCCGATAGTTTGTGATAATAATCACGCCGTTAAAATACCGCTTCCATAACCTTATACAAAATTCAGTTTACAATACCAAGATCATAGATAATCCGATACAGTGCCAAAGATTGTGTGATTCGTTCTCATTGTCGCCATTCTACAAGTGCTGTAATCGCCTATGAAGAATAAGAACAAAAGATGCTATCTCACTGTCGCCAACCTATGAGTGCAGTAAACACATAAGAATAATAATAACAACCATAGTCGATAGAACACGAAATAATGTGCGGGATGTAAAAATACAATTGATAGTACCACTTGTCGACTATCGCGTTGTTTTGCGTTCACGTATTGTTCAAAAAGATTAAATGGGAGATACAGTAAAACGTAACTAACGGGAACAATTAGTCAAGAATCCGCTGTATACCTATAAATTAAAACATCATCTCCAAGTACATCAGTTATTCTAAATGGAAACATGATTATGCACAAGTAATATAAGGTACTTAGCCTGCTCACCACCTCCCAACTAAGCTCGTGGGCACTGTACTACACTGTCCAGTATTTTATATGTAGTGTAATTTTTATTCTTTGTAAGTTTCATACAACATAAATTTCCTTCTTTTTGCATTTCCCTACACTTTACATTTTTGTTGTCCCGTGAGACAAGACTTTATTAGCAAGAGCAATATTAAGAAAGGGGTTTTACTGTATTTCACACTTCGTTCTACACTCTTGAAAATACCCCTAAACTCTTGACTGGTAATGTTGGCAGTGTCTGGAGCAAATTACAGTAAAATCTCGTTCTAACATACATAAATAAAGCCTCAACTTAGTAGTGTAAGTAATTTATACTGAAAGTCTTATTTTTTAAAGTAAACCTTTATAACATGGGCTCCATGAAAATATGTCAGAATTAGTAATTTCGATAAATAAAATTGATATGTAATGGTGATAAGTTGCACTAGGCTATCGATATATAAATATATATATATATATATATATATATATATATAGTGGAACATTTATGTATTGAACCCAGATAAATTGAAAGTCTGCATCCATGGAACATATTCTGTGGTCCTATTTTTGATTTATCTGCATTTCAAGCCCACATTCATTGAAAGTCCACATGTATTGATATTTTTTGTCAGTCATCTGAGAAACGATGGATAGAGAATCCACTGTAAAATAGTGGTCTGCAAGCACAGGTTTTTGAATTCGAGTCAAGTTCAGGTACATTTTTTTAGAAGATCGCAAGTTCGAGTCGAACTCAAGTTTTGTAGGAGAATTGTCCAAATTATTTTCAGCATTAAATGGGGACTGCAATTTGCAAACCTCTTTTCTATGTTTTATTACCATTGATATTAATCAACTTTTTTACATTAATGATATGAACAAAACTGAATTAATTGTACAATAAGCAACTGATATACTGTATCATCAAAAAAGAAAGGTACAATTTCAAAAAATCACAGCTTCGAAACGATTTGACCGATTTGGTTTGTTCTTGCACCAAAATGTACAGGAAGAATCAAAGTTTTGTCATCAAAATGTTCCATGTGTGCTCCATTTGTAGCTCTGCGTATGTCCAGGCGATATTCAACCTCCATCCACGCTTTCCAGAGCATTGTCGGTGGAATTGTCTCAATGGCAGCAGTGATTCTCTGACGCAAATACTCCAAATCTAGAATCTTCACAACATAGACAATTTTCTTGACATATCCCCAAAAGAAAAAGTCTAGAGGTGTAAGAGGGGGGATTCTTGGAGGGCAAGGGAAGGGATTGAACCACCTCTCCCGATCTCAATGTTAAACATTTGGCCCGATCTTCCGGCTTAATATCATTCCTCAATTGAATCTTGTAGGCATGCAATCTCAAACGTTTATGAAGAACATTTTGCACGGTAGTCTTTGGAATGCCAAGCTCCAAACTTCGGCGGGCAATTGACTTTTTAGGGCTGCGCACACAAGATAGCCTAAGCTGTTTCACCTTTCTTCAAACGTACTTGGCCGTCCTGGTGATTGTTTTTTCTGTACGGTACCGGTTTCACGGAAACTTTTAACTCTACGACAAATAGCCCTCCGTTCTGGTACACGTTGTCCCGGATTCTACCGTCTAAAATTACGTTGCACAGTTACTACAGACTTGAACTTCGCGAACTACAGAACACACTGTGCTTTCTGCTGCACTGTCGCCATCTCCCTGGAGAGGTTGCGTCGGCACGAATGCCAGATGGTGCGTTTGCCCCTACTACAATGTTAAGGTCGGTGTGCGACTTTCAAACACCCCCTCCCCCGAACTCTTCCTTCCACTACAATTTGGTGCAAGAATCGGCTAACTCCGTTAAATAGTTTCTTAGCTATAAAATTATGAATTTGTACCATTCTTTTTCGATGATCCTGTATATGTACATTACTATAAAAGAAAATAAGATGTGATAAAACATTAAAATCTATTATACTAATTATACTAATTTAAAAAAAAATTATTTACTCAGTTTGTTATGCAAAAAAATTAACTGTTCCACAAGTTCTGGCAACAAGTTCCCTCTGTGGCAAGCTACAGTATTTCCAGCTGAGGAGAACAGACATTCACGCTCAGCTTGGGTGGCAGGTAGGTTCTGCAAGGCAATGACTTGCTGCAGGAGCGAGTTGCCTGTTTTTACAGCACCAACTACACAGATTTTCAGTTCATGATATATTTGCCTCTGAAAGATATTATTGCAGTTGGTTTCCATAGATATCACTTGATGCTTCTGCAAATAAAATACAATATGCATTAAGTTCAGAAAAAGGTTTGATGGCAAATTAAAGTGTGAAATAGTTGCACGTTTGCACTGAAATGTGTTTTCTAAATTTACTAATTTATGATAGCACCACCTGTCAAAATTTTGTGAAATAAACTTTAGTAATGTAGTGTGCATATCTTGGAAAGCAGTTTCCTTCTGATCACAAGCTACCTTGAGGGCTGACCACACACTCGACACGTGACGGTTAGTGGCTGAGGAGCACGTCTACGCCAGCTAGGTTTTTATTTGCGTCAGGTCTGGTACACAGGTTCGGGTCAGACTCTAGAAAAATAAAATCACTACAGAACTACTGTATACTGTACCCAGATAGTTGCACTCTTCAGTATCTGAATTAGTGACTTTCCTGACACAACAAGGATGTATGAATGTCAGAGTTTTGGTAACCATATGAACTGTAAAATAAGAGAATGAAACCATAACAAAGTGCAGTGTTAATAGCAGAAATTTAATACATTACAAATATGAGGAATATGGTGGGACATCAGTAAATTTGTGTTTTTAAGGGGAAAGTGTAGTGGAGGGAAATGTAAAGTCAAGGTTCTGCTGTACTTACTTTGCCATCTGAGTGGTGATTTTAGAAATGTTGTGCGTACCTGCAGTCAGTGGATAAGTAGACTTAAGTAGCTTATCTTGAATGCAGTTTTGTAAGTAAAGACAGGTGGGATGTGAAATGGTTTATGGTGTTGAACTGCCAGTTGTGTTGTTCCAGAGGACTCTGTCCAGCAACCACCTGTTACTGCGCAAGGCAGCCATCTCGTGCCTGAGGCAGCTGGCCCAGCGAGAGGCCAAGGAGGTGTGCGAGCACGCTATGACGCTCGCCAGCGAGAACAGGGACTCCAACACTGTTGAAGGTTGGTATTCTTGCTCGCTCGACCGGGTTTGGAGAACGTACCGAATACTCTGTAGTAATGATGGGACTGTTCAACTGTTCCCCATTCTCATTCTTGGTTCCTGAATTTCGGTTCTTGATTCCTGGGTGCAAAAGATTTAGAAATTCTTGGGAAGGAACAGACTTTATTATCTGCGAGGGGTATGTTTATGTTATGTACTTGTGCTTTCTTTCTGTTAAAAGTGATTTTGGGTACTCCAGAGGAAGTTTGAGCTCCACAATAATCATAAGGTGCATTCTTGTTATTGTGAACAAGGCTAAAATTATTTCAGACTTGTATCGTAACTGGATAGTAATTACAATTATTGCTTCATTTAATGCGATGTTCATTGCCTGAACTATCGCACTACTGTACTTGTTGCGATGACCTTTGCGTAATAAGTGGCATTTCTCGCCTAAAGAAACACCTGCAAATAATTTTTTTTAAACTACGTTTTAACAGACAGGATTAGATAAACCCAGCAAGCACAGCGTTATATTTTTTATGAAGAATCATTACATTGATTCCACCAAATGGTTAGACATGGTATCAACAACACGTTCTATGCGGTCAACCGCCATCTTGTATGATGTTTACACTTTGTTATCGCTACTCATCAAGCCGCTCAGGGAGACCGGTAATGGGGTGGAGTAAGCGAGGTCTGTGTGGATGTGCAGGATTGGTGATCACGGAGTCCGGGCTGCCAGGAGTGTTGTTCAGCATGCTTGACACGGAGACAGACGGCCGCCTCATCAAGGAGATCCACGACACGCTCACCAGTATGCTGCAGATGATGGCCGCTGACAACCTGTCCCAGTGGCTCGCCCTCTGCAAGGATGTGCTCACCGTGGCCACAGGTGCGCCAACTGCTCTGGCTATCCATAACACTACCTACCTTGTGGTAAATACGCTCCAATGCTACTGATAACTATGTTCAAATTGAAAGAGAATGGCATCACAAGTAGTTACCAGTTGATACTGCAGGAGATGCTTACATATACAGGGTTGAACTGTACTCCACCAAGAAACCTCGGCAGGTGATTCCTCATCAAAAATTAGGTCTAAAATATATTTTCGACATATAGCCTGAGTATATTCTGAAGGGGTGAAAACCACCCTTGAAAGTGTATTTGAAGCATATGTTTTTGGCTAGTAACACAGCCAGAATGAACTATAAATGTCTGAGTTTCTAGATACTGCATTATTAAACGACGAAGTATAAAGCACAAAAATATGGGCTCAAATATCAATGGCCATCCATGAAAAGTGAGGGGTTAGCTTCACATTTGTGCAAATAAAAATATAATTGTATCACTTTGTTTGTTGTTTCCTGTGGATTTGTAATCTACCGTACATGGTGAACAAAAATTCCATCTTGTGTTTTTAAGCTAAATGTCGCCGTTCTTGAGAAATTAATTCATGATGTTCCAACAATGAATCTCAAAGTCTGGCATATAGCAACACATTTGATGTTGGTGCATGATGCTGTTTTAAATGACGCCATGTATTGTTGGAGCAAGTCGTGTTTCATGCATACATACCCCAACAATCTATTGCTGATATGCAAGTAGGGCCCGTGGTGGCGCAGTGGCCAGACTGCTCGCCTCCCACCACTGTGAATCGGACTGGATTCCCGGCAGAGTAGACACGAATATTTGTACCTGGGAAACGTGGCAGACGTTACCATTTGCGAGTGGGTTTTTTCCGCAGCACACCTGTTTCACTGCCATGTCATTTCGACATTGCTCCATCTCCATCCTACATGATCTTCATCAGCATGAATTAATATCTCAAAACTGCAGCATTTTTCTTAAAAACCCTATTTGTTCACCATGTACAGTAAGATTACAAATCCACAGGAAACAACAAACAAAGTGATACAGTTATATTTTTATTTGCACAAATGTGAAGCTAACCCCTCACTTTTCATGGATGGCCATTGATATTTGAACCCAAATTTCTGTGCAATGTACTTCGTCGTTTAATAATGCAGTATCTAGTAACTCAGACATTTATCGTTCACTCTCGCTGTGTTACTAGCAAGAAAAGCACTGTTACGTGGAACAATTAAAGTGTAATTGTGGGCAATGAATAGAAAGTCAAGTGCCTTTTTTGTCAGTCTGAAATTTCAATGTAATTCTTAATTAAATATGCAAATATTTCTTGTCGGTTTTGAAAATAAACTTTCAAACTCATTCATTTACAACTACGCTCTCTGGTTGCAAGGGGAAGTACCGTACCCGTACCAGTGCCGACAATTGCAGTGATTGATGGAATCAGAGTGCCATCGCAACTACACTCATATTGTTATACAATAGAGATTCACAATCAAAGCAATCGCAACTATTATACGTTGCCAACATAATGTTGGCTATATCCAGTACCGCCGCCATGGCCATTTGCGTGTTACTTACAAATGTAGTAAATAACAGTATGACACAATTTTATACTTATATTGTTAATTGTGTGTATACTAGGGACATTAAAATAATTTATTTTATTTCATTTCATGAAGATAAACACCAAATTGGCTACATTCGTGATCAATTTTGCTGCTGGCTGCCAGTGCTTAAATTTTCACTGCCATATCTGCCAACTTTTCAAAATTCCTATCAGTAAAATATTATAAAATAATTAAATTTGGCGTGAATCATATGCAGCAATTTTCACATAACCAATATATACTTTTCTCAACTTATTCCACAGCCTTATTTCTGACCTAATAAAATATTTTGCAGAAAAAAAAACACACACTGCAAATACATTAATTAACTTATTTTGTAGAAATTTAGGAAGTTTTGAAACAATAAAATGCACAACAAATATTCCAAATTGCAAAAGAAAAGGAAGTAAGTAGTACTAACATAAACTGGCCTGGAATGCTTACAATCAACTGCACCATGGAGGTAGGATTTGGAGCAATTACTTTGGATGTAATCAGTCTAATGTTTTGAATTATAGGGTTCACTAACATGAAATATTTACTCGGCCATCATTTTGAGAATAAGTGTCTGAGCCACTAAAAAATGTAAGTTTACATGGCCTACCATAATGCTACTTGTGTGAAAAATTTGATAGAAATCGGTTGATTGGTCTCCGAGATATAGCATAAAAACATTATTTTCTGAAATGGGGCTATCTTACAAAATTGATCAAAAAGAGACTCTGTACACAATGTTTGTAATAGATGAAGTCAGTATAAAAAGTTTGATTGAAGTTGTTAAATTGTTAAATACATGCCAAACATATGAAAATATTTATATGGCCACCATTATTGAAATCATTGCCTGACCCCATTTAAATCATGTAACTATATTTTACCTTCTGTAGGTATGCAAAATTTTGTGGAAATTAGTGGAATTATTCCACAAATATTTCAAAATGTTCAGTTTACTCACCTGACAGTACTGTGCAAAAAAATCCGGCAAAGGAGGATCTCTGTGTGCATATCGATTGATTGGTCCTCAAAATATTGTATAAAACCTCCATTGATCATGTGACAATCTTCATAAATGGAGGGCAAAGAGTTTATATATTAGCACATTTGATTATCGTCATAGATAAAATATACAATGTTAAATTTAAATCTGTTGCATAGTTTTGTAGATATAACACACTAAACTAAAGTGTTTGTATACCCGCCAAACAGAAAGTAAGGGACTTTCATACCTAAAACATATAAATTAATATAGCCTACCACAGTACAACTTCTTAGCAAAATTTGAAAGAAATCGGTTGATTGTTTTCCGAGATAAGACATAAAAACCATATTATTTCATGTGGGGCTATCTTACAAAATGGCGGAGAAATGAGGCTTTGCATAGACAATTTTTATGGATTCAACTGATACTATCAGCATACAAAATTAAGTTGAAGTTTGTTTTGCAGTTTCATAGATAAAAAATTTGGAGCTTAAATGTATATATGGCCATGAATTTGAAAATATATATTTCTGACCCACTCAAAATTTATCAGTTTACAAAGCCTGTCATAATGCTACTAGTTTGCCAAATTTGGTAGAAATCAGTTGTTTTTTTGGAGATCACACAATTTCAGTTTGTCAAATGATTCTATTTTACAAAATGGCGAACAAAAGAGGTTTGTGTGGTCTCCGAGCGACGGCGGCGGGCAGCGGCACTCAATGAATGGTGCTGGCGAGGCCGAGGCCCACGGGCAGTCAGAGCCGGAGGCGGACGACGACTGGATGAAATGTTCCGCCGGTCTTTTGAGGTGGCTCGAATAAATGGCTTGGGGAGACTGAGGAGTGAGACCCCTGCAATCGGTGGACAGCTTGTGCCTGTTCCCGAGCAGAGGAAAGGCTGAAGGCTGACTGGGATGGGTTACTTGGTAATTGGTTGGCTGTAGAAGCCGTAGATGCCTTCTTATCAGCCCACTTAGTCCCTCCTCGTCGGATGAATGGCATGGGGTTAGGTGCTACAGGTTGTTGCAGCAAGCATGGGGCAGTCGACAGAATTCCCTAGCTAGAGTACCCAGATGCAATAACGTCATGCTGCATCAGTCCTAGCGCTCCATTAGGCGAATCTCATGTGATGGATGGAGTGGGTTAGCTGACTTGGAGGTGGTGCTAAAGCTTTGTCGTGAGCCTCTCAGAGTCTACCGGGTCACACCTCGTCAGGGCAGGCACTCCAACTAGTGAATTTCCCACGGTGGTTGGAGTGAGTTAACTGACTCGGGTGGTCCAGTTACTTCCTCCTGGAGTATACCTAGTAGGGGGCTTTACCGTACGTGTGCGCCTGTGCCTTTGAGTACTGGGCCCATAGTATGGTGGCCGGCGAATTGTTGTGGTGTTACTGCCCAGTTAAGGGAGGAGCCCGCAGTCCTACTCTATTGTCGGAAACTGTTAGGCAAATCGCGGTTATCTGGCGCTCGCTTGGTGGACAGTGTTTGCGGAGGGAGAGGGGTGAGAGATACAAATCACCTTTGGAATCAGAATGCAGTGCATAGACTTGAACGTTTTTATTCTCGGGAGAATAAACACGGTGACCCGTACTAACTCCTGGGCTTTCGTGATTACAAAGTGACCGGCGGAAGTTACATTAATAACAGGTGAGGGGTACCTGTTAAGCAAAGAGCAAGACCAGAACATCTAATAGAGCAGTTGTGAATACGACTCAACCTACTGTCGTCTAGTGTAGTGCTGAAGGGAGGGGGGAATACACTCCCAAGTGGAGTGGGTGTCTCGGATGTTGAAGCAAGCTTCGCTGGTAAAAGATCTACACTGAAGAACCAAAAAAAAACTGGTACACCTGCCTAATATTGTGTAGGGCCCCCGCGAGCACGCAGAAGTGCCGCTAGACGACGTGGCATGGACTCGACTAATGTCTGAAGGTATGCAGGAGGCATTGAAATTCACGCCAATTTGAGAGAGAGTTGCACGTCTGTCACGTTTAATGATTCTCATCAGTCGTTGTTTGTCCCGTTCGTTCACTATCTTTTTCCAGCCGCAGCGATGTCGAAGATTTGATGTTTTACCGGATTCTCGATATTCACAGTACACTCGTGAAATGGTCGTACGTGAAAATCCAAATTTTATCGCTACCTCGGAGATGCTATGTCCCATCTCTCGTCTCTCGTGCGCCGACTATAACGCCAGGTTCAAACTCACTTAAATCTTGATAACCTGCCATTGTAGCCGCAGTAACCGATCTAGCAACTTTGCCAGACGCTTGTTGTCTTATATACGCACCGCCGACCGCATCGCGTTACTCTGATTGGTTCCATACCTCTGTTATATACATACGCACGCCTATACCAGTTATTTTTGGCTCTTCAGTGTAGTTGACACAGAGAGCCCTAGCACGGCAGTAGTAGGGAGAACTGGTGGGTTGCCAAAACAGAGGAAGCCAATGCGATGACAACTCGACGTCAACTGGCGTTCTGGAGGTTCGTCCGGCCATAAATACTGTATGGAGTCTTCCTTCTGTTTCCTTCGGACCGTTGGGGCATCTTCGGCCAGCCGGCTCCTCCCTGTGTGACTGACGTCATGTTTTGCTGTGCTGTCTTGATGAGGGTTGGAAGCAAGGTAGTTCTATGATTGCGGGTGGTATCTTATGCTTGCTTAGGGGCAGGCGGGCTTTTTCGGGTGGCTAGGCAGGGACACATGATTGACGTGCGTATTTAGTGTTACTGGCAATGGCGTCTAGCGATTGTCTTCAGGATGTAGCAGCCTGGGTTCAATATCCTGTGTGGGTGTTGTGGCTTACCACAGACTGAGTTGAAGTAGTAGATTCATACAAGGTACATTGCCAGCTAGGCGTCGTGCACCACAGCCGTGGCCCCCTCCCAAGAAGAGTCGTTACACCTTACACGCCTCAGCACTTCTTGAAGCCAGGGTTGGCTTTCCCAGCTGTTGGCAAATTTTATTGTGACAGTTAAAAATATCAGCGCAAAATACGATGCATAGACCCTAGTGAGATGGTGGTTTTTTTTCGACCGAAGAAGAAGCTTCAATAGGCTGTCAGTGGAGCGGAGTTTGTGGGTGTGTCTCTTTCTTGCACATGCACATGCACACATATATATATATATATATA
>NQII01000422.1:57458-135393 GCA_002778355.1 Clitarchus hookeri
GGGGGGGGGGGTGTGGGTGTATGCGTGTATGCGTGCATTTGAACTGAGATTTTAATATTTGAATACTTGTTATAATATTTTTAGATGTGATGGCGGGAGGGTTACAGATTCGAAGTTGGCTGCAGTGGTGTCTGGCGAGTGGTGACTTGACATGGCATGTTACTGTTGCTCAATGAAGCGTTAATTTTTCTTGTTTTGAAAATTACTTCAATTACCACATTAAGTTTGTACACATTGTGTTTTTTAAACGTACCTAGGCAAGTTACGATGTGATAAGTCAGTGTTACCATGGCAGTAATAAATATACTGAAACATGTGTCTTGACCGCAGTGTGTGAGCGGCTGTGGCTGCGTCGTCGTTGTTGCGCTGGCCCAGTTGTATGCAATTGCAAATATTGGACGTGCATAATTTATACGTTTTAACAGTGAACTGGTTTTATGACGAAGTTAATTATTTTAATGTCACGTCTGTTTATTTATCACAACTTTGTAACTTTGCTCTAGGTGTTTGAAACACAATTGTGTAACATGCTTACATTTCTGTGATTTGAATGTTTGCCACAACCCAAACAAATTACTAAGCCCAGCCAGAAAATTTTCAATAAATAGTTAAATAAACCTAGTAAAAATTAAGTACCTAGTCGAAGAAATATGTGTTGAATAAAAGATACAGTAGGCCTATTTGTGTACATGTTCGCCACTATCTTTTAAGTTTGTCGCTGCTACGTACAAAAAATAAGTGACTTGAGTTGCATGTTTGAATTTACTGTCTTTTTCATTGGACTGGTTGCCCCTTCGTTTTTATATTTATTCCAACTAAGGGCTTCCTTTTAACGAAATAACCCAACACACATCAATATGAAGAGGTTAAATACTACAGTTCTTTCCCCCACAGTTGTAACAGAGTTAAACACAGTCACTGCAAAATATTAACGTGTATTATGTGTGATGTGCTATATCGTGTATAACAAATATGTTAACAATTAAAATAATAACCATAAGAATTATCATCAATACAGACATTGTTAAAAAGTCATAAAGCTGACCTAAATATGTATATAGGCCTAAATTGTAAATATTTGTACGTAATGGTCTTTTAAATATGACGGGATTCTTTAAACAGCTGAAAACAGTAAACAAATCATTTGACAGTTAAAACGTAGAAGTCACATGGCAGTGTTTACGTTTACGTGTAGCGGAACGATACGTAATCTGAGACCAAAATTATAAATTTAGCAGGGCTTGAGAAAAGTGTGGAGTAACCGTGAATGGACTGTAGTGGGCATACAACTGATGGCAGTGATTGTGCAATTGGTGTTAGTACGCGAAGGAAGCACTTGATGATGGCAGTTTGTCTAACAGTGATAGGAACACATTGGAAAAATGTGTATTCGTCTTTTTGTTATACATACATTTAAAGACACAGTTCTGAAACACTCGTAACACACTAAAGTAGTGGATGTATCACCTGTTGTTTCCAACCATAGTTTATCGCAGTGATACAGACTGCCTAGTGCCTTGGGATACAGTTGGCTTCATCGGTAGCAGATATTTTGCTCAATGTCATTCTGGCTTGTAAAAGAATGGGTGTTGCGTAGTCAGAATTGAAAAATTGAAGGATATCCTTCCAACAATGTGAAATATATAGTACATTACTTCCCAAGTTGTCTTCAATGTTACTGATCCCACATAGTAATGCTAAAACTGAACCAGTATTCACCTTTTTTTCCTCAAAAAAAGAACCAAACTCACTTCAGGCCAAATATAAGCACTTAAGTGAAAAGTCAAAAAGTGTTTCTTCTTTGCAAGTAAGTTACCCTTAAGTGTTATACCAAAAAAAAGAGCAAATAAAGTCACTTTAAAAAGTTGTAATAAATAATTTCCTTTTAAAATTGTGGACTATTGTGTATGATGTGGTATAAATAGAAGATTGAAAGAATAAGTTTAGCTAGCGTTATGTGAACATTATTTAGTGAAAATCCTGTAGAACTGTCATTAATAACTCCAACTGCTGTTAAGTCTGATTGTTTTGTGCATATTAATTATCTGTGTATCTTTGAAGTGATTTTTGTATGCTCTTTAATTTTTCAGTTGTTAAGCAGAAATGTAAAGTACAGTAAAAAAAATTTTTAAATGTTAAATGTGTTGATGAGTCAGCGACATGGATTTCTTGTGCCCGCAGAATCAAGCAGTGGTGTGGAGGAGGCGACCAGCCTCTCTGCAGCGGGAGAGGGTGAAGAAGGGGACGACGGTGAGGCAGACGACGACCAGGCGGAGTTCCATGCAGCGGACGACCAGGCGACCCACCCGGCCGTGCAGCCGCGCTGGCCGACACGCGTGTTTGCCGCCGAGTGCGTGCGCAAGGTCATTGGTGCGTGCGAGAGCAACAAAGGGGCACACTTCGACCTTGCCCTCGCCAAGGAGATGCAGCTCACCAAGAGCAAAGGTATGTGGGAACAGCTCGCCAGGGCCGCTATTTCCTGGGTAACGCTGAAGTCTTGGAAAAATTCTAGGAATTTCAGAGTAATTGTAAAAAAAAAAAAAAAAAGGCCAGCGAATATGAAAGTGGTTTGTAAATAGTGGTAAAAAAAAAGTATAATTTGAAAGTGGGATGAGTCAAACTGGAAAATTTGAGGAAAGAGGAAACTGGTATTTGGAAATTAAAACTTGTAATGCAGTTTATTGTAACTGGTTTTTTCTTAGTAATGACATTAGCATTATGATTTAGAACTTGTGGGTATTGGTAAATAATTTGCTTCTTGAGAGGCGTAACCTCGCAATTAAGGAATCTTACACCTTGTACTTTAGACATATTTTTTCAGAAATTGTTGTATATAAATTTTATGCTCAGAGCAGAATAAAATAAGAAAATTCTCCTTTTTGTCTAGAAGACTTGTAGAAGTAAGAGAATTTTGGTCTTAGTAAATTATAGCAACCTTGTTTATGTCATTTTTGCACAGACTTTCATGTAGAATCCTTTCACAGTAAAGTGAGCACTTTTGAAGGTTGTGCTTAATTTCTGTTTTCAACCGTATTCTACTTTCATGAAACCTCCAAAAAATAATTTTTCCTGCTATGCTGTAACTTGAAATGTTATCTAAGGAGACAGATGCAGAAGTACAGTCAACTCTCGATTTTACGACCCTCCATGGTTCCCAGGAAAAGGGTCATTATTTCGAGGGGAGTCCTTATTTCGAGAAGGTCGTTAAACAAATGTTTTATGGTTCTACAAAAAAGGGTTGTTATTCCAGGGGTCTTAGAATCGAGAGTTCACTGTATGTACTGACAGGCCCTACAGTGGTAAAGAACATCCTTACCGCACAGTCTTGCTACCAGAGTTACACGCTATGCTCCTCTCACTGTGATCTTAACAAACAGTGTGAACAACTAGCCAAAGCCTTCCTGTATGTAGTGAAACTCTCATACTTTTTAGAAAAAAGAAATAACACCACATTTTAATAAATGTAACATAGCATTTTCCAGGTGGCTAGGTATGGTTTAAGTGAGACAAACCGCGAAACCCTTAAAGAAATAAATAAAACCAAATATGAACATGAAATATTATTTTTTCCACCCACAACCCTTCTCAGAAAATAAATTTTAATGCTGATTTAGACTTGTCCCGAGAAATCAGTTTTTTCACACAATGAAAGCTTTGCATAGACTTTATTTTCACGTTAAATAGCAAAATATTGCAGCAGTTTGGAAGCCGTTATTTTTATCTCAGAAAAAGAAAGTAATATTTAATCTACAATAAAGAACATACATTTTTGATACTAACATCACGTGCAAATTTGCGCATATAGGACTTATGAACCTCAAAGCGCTCAAAGTGTTTTGTTTATACCATTGATGCATTCCCAAATTGTAATGGCTGTAGTTTCCACTGATGGTGTGTAAACAGTTTCTATGGACGTCATTTTCCCGTGATCGACCTCTCGAGTAGTTCATTGGAATTATGGTTGAGTCACTAGTGTCAATAGAGCGGAAAACTCCTTGTACAATGCACACATCAGTATTATGTGACGTCTATGGCAGTTTCTTTTAGTTCATAGCTGACGAACTGGTTTGTTTACAATAGCGAAGTTGTGTTTGTATAACATGTGCTATTTTTCTGGTGAATAAATTCTACAAATAAATAATTATTTTACATATTAAGAATTTGGCGGGAATGATGGCTGCTGTTATAAATAAAGTCGAGGAACCGAGAATATAATTTTGGTGTTAGGTTCCGGTTCTCAAGGCTAGGAACTGGTGGAACCAAGAACAAATGGAACCAATCCATCCCTAATTGTTTGTTAGTTGCCCTCATAAGTTCATAAAGACTTAGTAATTCTCCATGTCTACAGCTTCAGATGTTACGTGAATGAAAGCAAATGAAAATAACAGCTTGGTTCTTCAGCCCAAATTGGCCACCAGTTGCAGAACAGGGGCCGTGGTGGTTTAGTGGTCAGACTACTTGCCTTCCAACTACATGAACTGGATTGGATTCTTGGTGGGGCTGCTCCCAGATTTTTGCTGGTCGGCAGATTTTCTCTGGAATCTCCCGTTTCCTCCGCCTTGCATTCCGGTGCTGCTACATGCTCATCTCACTTCACCCTCATCTGCTCTCAAGACCTCGATGTTAAGAGCCGCTCAAATCTCTCCACTCCACTGCAACTGTGAAACAGTTTTTTTTACACTGAATGTTTACCAGACTGGCAACCCTGGTGCCTGTGAGGGGCTAAGCATAGTGTCTGTGTGCGTGCATGCAGGAGATTACCTGGTGCTGCACCTGTCGGACCTGGTACGGATGGCATTCATGGCGGCTACCAGCGACTCAGATCCGCTGCGCCTCGAGGGGCTCAAGACGCTGCAGGAGATCATCGACAAGTTTGCCCGTGTGCCGGAGCCAGAGTTCCCCGGACACTTGCTGCTGGAGCAGTTTCAAGCGCAGGTACCAGGTCCAGTCATTACCTTATTCATACCTGCCCCCTGATTATGAACAAACACATTGCACTGTGATGACAAAGTACTTTCTGTTAAGTGAAACTTGTTTAATATAACTCTCAAGGATTGTGAATTTTTGCAGTTTCTTACTATGAGTTCTATATGAATAGGAGTTCGCGACAACTATAAAACATCTCAAAAAATTAAAATATCAACTCGGTGATTTAATGTATTTGAAAATAAACCATTCTTATCACCAGTATAACTTATTTTTACAGTGATTTTGACATTACATTGTAATATAAACTAACAAATATTTTTTGTTAAGAATACCAATTAGTCTTAAATTTCCTGTCTCACTCCAAGGGGAAGAAGATAACTTTATATTAATACAAATTTTGTATTAAAGATGTTTTTACTAACAATGTTTCATTGGATACACTAAATGGAAATCTGGTTCATAATTGGTTTTGCAAGAGGTGCTTTCTTTACCTGCTAGCACTCTTGGATGTTTTATGACATCTCACCTCCCTTGGCACTGTTTATATGGTATCTCAAGGTCAAACAACAGTCAAGATTACCAATAGCAGAATAACTGTTGCAAGTAATAAAGAGTGCCTCACGGGAAACAATTTTCAATTGGATAAATTGTGACGGGGAGGGAGAGTAGAGACAAAGGTATTGGCCTTTAATACGCTCAACCATGTCATTGTCTCAGAAAGTCAATTATTGCAACATAGCGTCTCTTTCGGCGCCTTTTAAATATTGGGAGTCATGAGGCTATTCCAAGTCACAATACCATCTTGAGGTAGGTTATAGCATTTCGCACACATGAAACTATATTGAAGACGAAACTACTTGGTCCTGCTGCAACGGCACAAACTCCAGTGAACGTGGACAGAGTGAGATAGGCCATCACGAGGAGTCCAACACATTCTGCTGGGCGACTCTGTGGAATTGAGACTGATTGAAAGCACAGTACATAAAATCTTGCACAAGGATTTCAGATTACAACGTTACAAATTACAGATGGTGCAGAAGTTATACGTGAAGGGGATTATCATCAATGTTTAGATGTCACCAGGAACATGCTGGCCATTTACGATGATTCATCCTTCATATGAGTAACGAAGCACACTTTTATCTTACTGATACAGTAAACAAGCAGAACCTCTGGTATTGGATGCTAGAAAATCCACGTGAGGTGCGAGAACCATCACTGCACAGCCCAATATTGACTGGTGTGCCATTGATGCACGTGGCATAATTGGCCTATTTTTTTTAGGAGAATAGCAACACTGTGACTATCCTAAATGTGGCTCATCTAAATGGTCAACACCTTGTAATCAGAACTGTGGAGATGAAGAATTACTGCTGTGGTTTCAACAGGATGGAACTACCGTGCATACTGCAAGGGCCTCTATGGATGCTCTTTGGGCCATGTTTCCCAGTTAACTCGTGTCATGATTTGGTCACCTGCGGTCACCTGACCTGTCAATGTGTGATTTCTTTTTGTGGGACTACCTCAAGTCTCGAGCATACAAAACACAGCCACACACATTAAACAAACTTAAGGACACCATTTGTCAGGAAATGGGACAGATTACCTAAGAACTTTAAGGAGAGAGTGGGATTGAATGTCAAAGCGTGGTTCAACATTTATATTCTGCAAAAGGGTCGTCATTTATTGACATTCTTTTCTGTACATAATCTGCCACTAATGGCATGTCATACTGTATCCTTTCATTATGGTAAATACATCCTGCACTACACAGTACTGTTGTTCTATCTCATTTCTAATTGTCTGTTTCCCCTGACGCATTCTGTATACTGTAGGTCATGTTGTCATTAAGCTGTTATTTTAGACTTGCTAGAATCTCGCTGGCAAACACAGTAGTTTGCTGTTGCTCTGTATCTAAAATTGTACCATGGCTGGTGTTCCATAATCAGTGTGTTGGTTCGTGAATCATCCTTTGTGCACTGCCTGTACTCATATTGCTTTTTTTTTACCTGGTTCAGAGTTAATTGAATCAGCTGATAGATAGTATGAATTTGTCCTTTGAAAAACACCTGTGCTAACATCTGTATATGTTAACACAAACATTGTTAGGCATGTGTGCAGTAGTGTTAGTAATGAACAATAATGAACGCAATAAAATTTCCAGTAAAAGTATTTTTCTGGAAAAACTGAAAAAAAATTTTGTTTATCCTAATACTTCAAATTACTGATAAGTGTATAGCCCAGAGATAGAATTCTTTGGCTTAGTTTGCAAAAAAATTTATTCAGTTGGAAACTTATTTATAGGGTTTTTACAGTAGTGTAGCTGTGTCTCAACTTCTTGGTGACAACTTTGTAAACTAATGGAGGAGGGACAGAACTAAAGTGACAATCATTTTGCCTTGATTATCTGCATTAAATTGCTTGGTAATAACAAAATTTTACATTAGTGATAAATAGTTGTCTTGAATTCTGGTAAATTCATTATTGTGCAGTTAAATTAAAGCGTTGCAGTATATGGGCACATGAAGTGTTTTGGTGCTACACATTTATGAGTACAGTTAAGCCGAGTCAATGGGACGACACTTATAGTGAGGTCGCCCACCCAACAGGGTGAAGTGAGATGGAGATGGAGATGGAGCTGTGACAGAATGCAGAGGTGGGAGAAACTGGTGTGCCACGAGAAAACTTGCCACTCGACTACAGCTTCCACCACATTTCCTGTGTGCAAAAATGAGATATGGTCCTCCACTTGGTGGGACTGGAACCTGAATTGCCAGTTTGGTAGGTCAGTGTGGTAGCCATGCAGTGAGCGCAGGGTTGGCAGACATGGTGATGTTCTGCTGCAGGTGGGAGCAGCCCTGAGGCCTGCCTTCTCCCCGGACACACCCTCGCACGTGACGGCGGAGGCATGCCACGTGTGCTCTGCATGGATCGGCAGTGGGGTGGCCCGCGACCTTAATGACCTGCGGCGAGTGCACCAGCTCCTCGTCTCGTCCCTCGCCAAGTTGTCCCGCGCCACCAACACTGCCAACCTGTACAACGAGAGCCTGGCCACTCTCGAGAGGCTTGCTATCCTCAAGGCCTGGGCAGAGGTGAGCAACTTAATTTTTACAAGTTAGTAACTTTTGTTCATTCTATTAAATTATTTATTTACACGAATATACAGTAAAACATCTTTTTTGCACTTAGCAAGGGGCAAAGTAAAAAAATGTAAAAAAAGGAAAATTAGTAAATTGAGGGGAAGCTTTAAAATTAATCCATTTTACCTTGTGTCTCTTATTTGTTGTTATCTTCTTTACTAAACACATCCTATGGGTGAAATTCAATAAACAATAAATAGGTAAATAATAAATTTACAGAAATGTCTTTACTGCATCGCATTCTCTCCCAATAATTTCTTCTCCCATTTACTTCGTCGAACAGTAATTCAAAGTCTTCTAACTTTGATTCAACGTTGCATGATGCTTCATATAACTCCCTTGCTTCATCGACTTGAGCTAAAAGGAAGTTAAAAATTACATATCGCAGTTCAGGTGTAGCTGCAGCCATCTTGTGGCTTTGGTTTGCAGGTTAGGTAGTTACAGTTAGTTAAAAGTTCCGTTAACTGTACAAATTTTGCAATACGAGTAATACATTTTTGCTCATTCACACACATGAAGTTGCCATGTGTATGTTTACTGATCCGGCCGTTTATCGAAAACAGGCAACTGGAAAATACGAATTTAGGCCGTCAGGTGTCATATGTAAATACGTTTTCAGTTTCCAATTAGCGAACTAAACTGACAGTTTTGAAACCATAACTGGTTGTTCACGAATGTTGGGCATAACTTGCCGTGCATTACATTACGTAAAACCGTAATAATCCAGGCCGGAGGACCAGAAAATGGTACAGATGCAAATACAGTAATCATCTTACAGATGCCATGTTTTGAGGAATGGCTGTTCATCCAATATAGCGGACTGGCGTGGAATTCAAATTGGATGTTCAGTACAAAAACGTCACGTGCCACACTGCATATATCCAGCACTGACCATTTTCACTCGTACACCCTTTGCTTAAACCGGTCACATGGGTAAAGCGTGTTGGGGACACCTGACACCTGAGTGAGTGAGGGGGGAGAGGAGCACCACCATTCCGGTCCCCATTGAGAGTCCAGAGGCCTTCGAGAGGATGTTCGTCCTTCGCGCCTGTGGCTCCGGCTACTCATGGTTGACGCACCACGAGTGACGTCATTCTCTCATCTAGCCTCACTATAGCCATGGCCTCCTCCTAAGAAGAGCCATTACGCCTCACACACCACAGGACGCCTTCAAGCCAGGGATGGCTTTTCCAGCCCTTGCCGCGTGCTGCGCTGCAACCCGCTTCACATCTCGTCGCCGCAAATGAGAGAAGAGAGTCTTTTACTCTCTTCTCTCATTTGTTTTTCTCTCTCCACGCCCCGCAACCACAGCGCTGGCCCTGTGCACCACGTATAAATATGACCCGCTGTCCTCAGTTCGAGGCTATCTCACGCTAGTCTAGCACACAGAATGTCACGCTGCCCGAGTGCTCATCAAGAAGCCTTCTCGCCTTTGCAGAACGTCATGCTGCCCAAGCATCCATTAATTTTTTCAAGTCATCACTGCCTTTTGCAGTTCTGGCAAGAGTTTACTGTGCATGACGCCGCCTCTCTGCCTGCCAGCATACCGAAGCTGCAGTGGTTCCAGCTACCTTGTAGCTCACCTACAGCAATCACGAGTAAGAGTACAGCTGACTTGGAGTCACCCTCACTATCCACACTGCCCCGTCTTCTGAGACTAGGTACAATACCAGTTGGCAACTTATGATCAGCCCTTCAGGCCTCAGTCATGGTGCAGGCTGGTTTATGTGTGTTCGATTGAACAATCAATAAAACAGGCATAAATCTGACTTGGTTGAGTTGTCTCTTCCAGCAAGCTGTATTTCCTGCACCTTGCTCCCGCTATTTCCAGTTCGTCACCTGTCCTAGTAAGACTCTTCTAGATCCCTAGAAGAGTCTTACTAGGCTTCTAGAGCCCTAGAAGCCACGAGCCAAAACCTTGTTCCTTTTCTCTCCTATTGATAACTGTTTTGAAGTGCAGCTTAGGAACCTTGGCTTCCTAGGCCCCACTAGAGCACTAGTCCCTTTGACTATCGACCTTCAAGTAAGTACCTGGGTCTGCCTGCGACGCCTCGCACTCCAGATCTCCTGCTTAAAAATTATAGGCCAACCCCCAAGGAGCTCCACTCTACGTGACACCTGGGTCTGCCCGTGACGTTCTGTGTGCCAGGGAGCCACGGCACTGGAAACCCTAAGCCTTCTACTGTAACCTCCAGTTTGATACTTTGATCTGCCCGTGACGTCCCGCGCACCAAGCCACTGGACTGAAGGCCAGTAGAACAGGCCTCCAACCTTACCTGACCTCCCCATACTGCACTCCATCAGGCTGTGTCTACTCCTTACTGGAAACCGGCTATCAGGCTATTTGGTTACCCCGCACCACCTTATTCCTCATTATAGGGCTGGGCGGGGCACAGCTACCAAGCAGGGGCTAGCTCAAGCTGGGATGTTGAGAGAAAACGGTTCAGTTGGCAACCAGGTATGCATCTGGAAGAAAGAGGAGGCTGCACGTCAAAGAGGGTCTGCCACCAGCTCGTCAAGCACCACTTTGAACTTCATCTGGTACGTACCATGTGCAGTATCTCCACTGCCACCCTTGCAGCCGAAGAAGATGCCTTCCTTCCCTTAACATCACAGCCACTTATACCACTACCAGGGTAAACACTCACCCATCGCTCACAAGCATGCCACCCAAGGCTCAACGCTCCATTATAGAAGCGGCCAAAGCCAACATCCTAGGCACCAGGAAAACCTCGTACAAGTGGCAACCACTGCTTCACTGTCGCCCATGGGTAAAGGACCTCGGCCTCAACCTCCAACTGCCAATCCCACTGAGGGTGGACGAGACGACAAATTTAAACAGTACACTCGTAGTATGGTGTAAAAACTTTGATCTATTTCTACTACCAACTACCAACCTAACTGGGAGCCTTCATGGCAGTGTTTGTGGTATCATATATGCATTTCGACTGATAGCAATTTTTTCACAGGTTGATTTCAGAAGTGGTCACTTTACCATAAACAGACTACAGCAATCTAATTAGAGGTTTGTGTATTTTAGTAATGCACGGTTGTCGCTGGCAGGTGTACATAGTGGCCATGGCGGGCAGCGGGGCGGCTCCGGCAGTCCTGCAGAGCAGCTCTCAAGTGGTCGTGTCAGGCGGTGATGACACAGACGAGGACTTTGGCCAGTTTGAGTTTCGAGGAGAGAGCCTGCTGAGCCTGGTGCAGCCCGAGCTGGTGAGCCTGTCTCAGCATTGGCTGGCCGCTCTCAGGGACCACGCCCTCCTGTCCCTGCCTCTAGGTGAGTCTGCCTCTCCATCTGTCAGGTACAGGATGTTACTTATTAAGGTAGTCTGTATGTGAATATAAGCTAATGGAGGAAAATTTAGATGTAAGTTGTAATGATTTATTGTTATATGATAAATTCCTAAGAAAATGGAAGGAGTGTTGGAGGGAGGGAGGGGCTGAGTGGTTAGCCTGCTCGCCTTCCACCCAGGCAAATCAGGTTCAATCCCCGGCCAGGTCACTGGATTTTCGCACGTGGGAATCGTGCTGGACAATGACGTTGGTCGGCGGGTTTTCTCGTGGATCTTGCGTTTCCCCTCACCCCTTCATTCCGATGCAGCTCCATACTCACCTCAATCACCCTCAACAGCTCTCAAGACCTTGCTGTTCAGAGCCGCCCAAATCTCTTCACTCACTCACTAGAGGGAGGAAAGAATGGCAGAAGGCTGGGAAGAAAGGAAGTGCAATATTTTTAGTTGTACTAAACCTCTTGCATGCACACTTACTTTTATTTATTTTCCTGCACAAGCAGGTTTCTCTTGATATGTAACTGGTCTAGTCCGTAGATGGTTGTCAGTTCTTGCATCCCTGCCAAAAAAAGTGAGTAATATGCCCAGCATAGTGTAGTGGGGCTGGGAAGAGAGAGAAAGAAAAGGATAATGGAGAGGGGAATAGAGATACAGATAGACACGTGGCCTGATGATGTTACATGGAATGCTGCAATGGAGGAAGTGCTGTACAACTTCATTACTTAAGTAAAATTTGCTATTGTGGTAATAAAAACAGTTATGAATACTTGTGGGCTGAGTATGAAGCCATAACAGAAATTAAATACAGTGAAATCCTTTTATAACATTTTTCAAGGCCCCAAGAAATGTCGGCCTTATTGTTAACCATTTTGGACTGAGATTGGCTGCATGATGTCCAGCCGAACGGAATGCAAAACAACACTGAGTTTCACTTCAAACGCCAGAGTTCGCCATTGTGCAATATGGTGGCGCGTAATAAACAAAAAAAGAAACATTTGGTGGCAGTGAAAAAAAACTGCACGCACACAAAGTTAACCCAACCAAGAAAACTAAGAAGAACTGTTTGCAAATAACTGTAAGCCCTAACACATAACCTAACATACTGCCCACCAACATTTCCTTTTTCCACACTACTAAGTCAATCACTGTACACAATTTCCAGTCAATGGGAAGGCGACACAGCTTGACCGCATGTCTTGTAACCTGTCCCTGGTGCAGGTTGATAGTCACTACCCTAGGCACACCATCGCTGCCTGGGTGCAGCATGATGACCTGCCCTAGCGCACTTGAGTGGAGGAATGTTATCCTCCTGCAGTAGCACCAGGTCGCCCACATTGAGCTCACCATGACTCTGGGCCCACCTTGAGCACGACTCTGGGCCCAGCTTGAGCTCACCACGACTCTGGGCCCACCTTGAGCTCACCACGACTCTGGGCCCACCTTGAGCTCACCACGACTCTGTGCCCACCTTGAGCTCACCACGACTCTGTGCCCACCTTCCACATGGCTGCAGGGTGTACAGGTACTGCTTGTATTCCCGCTGCCAGAAGTCTGTGTTGCTCGCTGCACCAGCTGCCACCTATTCAGTCGCTTCATTGGGATGTCTCTAAAATCATCGCATGGAGGAGCAGTCAGTGAGGAACCAATAAGAAAGTGTGCAGGGGTAAGGGCTTCTAGATCATTCGGGCCTGTGGAAAGTGTGCACAATGATCGTGAGCTCAACACTAGTTCAGTCTGAGTACAGATAGTAGTCAGTCCTCCAAATGTGAGGACCTGCTGGCCAACAACTCGTTTCAGGTGATATTTAGTTGACCTTATACCAGCTTCCCATAATCCCCCAAAATGTGGTGCAGATGGAGGGTTGAAATGCCACTGTGTTCCCTTTTCAGCCAAGCTGTCTGCAATTTGGAGTTTATGTGGAGAAATCATGATGTGTTTATGCAACTCGGAGAGATAGCAACTTGTGCCCACAAAGTTGGTTCCACAATCTGTATAGACGTCTTTGCACAATCCTCGTCTGGACGTGAACCTGTAAAAAGCTTTGAGAAAGGCATTTGTACTGTGAGCAGTCACAACTTCTAGGTGAACTGCATTGGTACTAAGACAGACAAACAAACACAAATAGGCCTATGTCACCCTAGCATTAAGAAGGTTAAATGCCTTGTTTGCAAATGGACCTCCAAAATCAATACAAACGGCAAGAAAAGGTCTAGCTGGCCGTACTCTTCTGGTTGGAAGATTCCCCATAACAGGCTGGGTTGGAATAGCACAGAATCAAAAACATTGTGTGCATTTGAACACATTTGTCTTCACAGCACTTTTTCCTGACAAAATCCAATATTCCTTGTGAATTGCAGACAGAGTAGCAAATGGTGCCAGTGTGTAGGGTTGAGGTGTGGTAGAAGTCAATCACCATGTTTGTAACATGACTTTTCTTAGGCAGTAGCACTGGATGTTTTGTACTGAAACTGACATCAGAGTTCTGTAAGTGTCCTCCCACACGCACAATTCCCTCTGAATAGAGGTATGGCCATAGTCTGCTAAGACTGGGTGAGCACACCTTCCCTTTGCTAATGAGTTCTATGTCATCCTTAAACGAGTCTTGCTGAACTTGCTTCAAACACAGCCCTTGTGAATGCTCCAACTCTGCTGTGCTTTAGTGGTTCAACACATCACTTACCAGCCGACGTCTTCAGATTCATAGTAAATCTAACTACATAGCCACGACTCTCTGAACCTTGGACCAGGAGAAGAACTTCTCAATACAACACCCTGAATATTGAGGCCTTGAAATTGACATAAAAATGAAATTACACTCGTAACCTTCATCTCCACTTCATGTTCTTGTTGGTGTGGTGCAGGGTCCTAACTCTGCCAGTAACTCTCTTCTGATGTCAGCCATTCCGGTCCTTGCCACCGCTGCAAATGTCCAACAAGATCACTAGGTGTCAAGCCCCTGATAGCACAGTGAGCTGGATTGTCTCGCGATTGAATATATCACCAGTGAATTGCAACTTTACTTTCTTGAACGTGCCCTACCCTGTTTGCTACAAAGGTCTTCAGTGTGTTGCGGAGCCACCCTGACCCAAGTTAAAGTAACAGTTGAGTCACACCATGCTGTAATACTTTTAACTGTAATGTGCTTTGAGAGAATACCTTCTGCTGTCTCAATCAATTTCAAAAGGAGATGTGCTCAGAGCAACTCTAGTTGAGGAAGAGTGACAGTTTTCATTGATGCTACTCGAGACTTTCCAAGTAAAAGATGTACCCTTGTCTCACTGCTGCCCGAGATTCGTAGATATACGACCGCTGCATAGCCATGATTTGAGGCATTACTGAATCCATGACTCTGATAGGCTACTTCGTTTTCTGGAGATACAAGGTGAGGATTGCAGACCTGGCTGAGAATTGGAATCTGGATAATGAACCTTTACCATCCCTCCTTCACCTCTTCATGTGGAACTGCATCCCATTCAAGGCCCAGGAGACATAGCTTCTGAAGGAATAGCTTTGCATGAAACACAACCGGTGTAATCCAGCCCAAAGGGTTGTAGCATTTTTGCAATTTCAGAGAGGATGGCACGCTTGGTTATGATTGCAGTTGCTTGGTGAATGTGGTACGAGAATGCATCAGTGATTGCAACCCACCCAAGGCCTAGCACCTTGATCACTTCCTTGTCGTCCTGAAGACTACTGGACACACTCTGTGACAGTCGGGTGTGGCCTCCATTACAGACTTACAGTTGCTTGCCCATTTCCTTAACTCAAAACCTCCCTGCTTAAGTAGATCAATTAGTTCTCTCTGCAAGGTAAGAGCTTCTGAAACAAAGGATGCACCAGTTATAATGTCATCTACGAAGATGTCCTCCATCACAACTCTTGCCGCATTAGGGTATTTGACCTGTTCATCTATGGCAAGCTGCTGTACAGCTCTCATGGCTAAAAAAGGGGCAGAAGAGACACCGTAAGTCGCAGTATTGAGTTGGTATGTCTGGATTGGTAGCTGTGGATTCTCTCGCTACAGAATCACTTGATATGGCTTGTCTTCTGATTGTACAAATACCTGGCGGTACATCGTACAGATATCCGTGGTAAATACTACTGGATGGAGACAGAAATGAGTTATGATTTCAACTACATCCCGTTGTAGTTTCGGCCTGGCCATTAGCACATCATTGAGTGAGTTTCCAGATGATGTAGGAGCAGAGGCATCAAATACAACCAGTAACTTTGTTGTGGAGCTTCTGTCCTTAATGATACAATGAGGAGGAATATGATAGACTGTCTATGACTCAGTAACTGAATCCAAGCAGTGCATGTACCCCAATGCCTCATATTCCTTCAGGAATGCATTATATATTCCCTTCTGATTTCTGGCTGGCTGCTGAGGCAACGTTCTAAATGGTGTTGCCTGGTTACTGCCTGAAGATAGTAGTCACCAAGGTCATGAGAATGTTCAAAGGGGTGTCTAACCACATATCGTTCTTCAGGAACAGGGCTGTTAGTCTGAACAAAGTGGTGTTCACACTCATCATCTTCTGGGTTAACTTGCTTTTCTGCAGGCAATTCCTCACGCTCCCAAAACTTTTGTAGGGTGTCTGTGAGACTCGGCTGTGCCACGGTGAAAAAGGAGACTACACTATTGGTGGCAGTAACTGCTCCATGGACAATCTTCTCCATAGGAATCCAGCCAAGCACAGTATACAAAGCAGTAGGAAGTCCCTGTGGGGCTTGATGCCGCCCATCGTCAACTAAGTCTGGGTAAACATCTGCTCCCAACAGAATGTCAACTGGCCCAGGAATGTCAAAAGTATGGTCGGCCAGTTCCAAACCCTCGTATTCTTGCCCCACCTCATAGGGCAACTGTACAGCACGTTACTCTGATGCAGTGTTCTTTAAAGTTAGGAATGGGCCGATACCAACGATACCGATTTTCAGCTGCTGATGCAGCCGATTACAGTGATGCTGATACCAGTTTTGATAAGCACAATCATAATTCCCAATTTCCAATATTTATTAATACTTCTATTACTTAAATTTAAGTCTTCAGTTTTGTGAACACTTTAAGAACTTTGTATTAAATGTCTACAGCATAGAAATGAAATACAACACTAATTTTAATAATAAATGATAAGATAGACAATTTAACTAGGCAAATAAGTGACAACAGTCAAGCGAAAACTGTTACTAGACAGTAGAGCATTCATTATAGACTGAGTTCATTAAAGACAACCTTCAAAATTTCAGGCAATTTGATGCGGACTTGGATTTTAAACCAGTGAAATATCGCACATAACCTCAAAATGCATGTTTTGTTTAAACCAACAGCCTAAGGATATCATTAGAAAAACTTATTGAAAAAAATTTATTATTAAATATTTACTTGAGATTGAGCAAAATTTTAATTTCAGTGGAACTGCGTTATAACGAGTATGGCCTATAGCGTCACATCTGCTATTGCAATAGTTGTTAAATGCACCATCATTTTCCCTATCATTTGAAAGGTACTTAATTTAGTTTATAATGCAAATCTGTTAATGAAGCCTTTCACTATAGCAATACAAACATTTGTAAATTCGTATTTTTAAAATGTTTAAGCACATATCGCAAGTGACATTCACCCACTTGTCACACGCGAGCCAGCCTTTGTTAGTCTGTGTCGCATGGCGACACTCGCGTCGGCCGTGGTAGGGAAGGCGTTGTTAGCTGAAGATTTGGTAGAAGACTGGCATGTCTTGGAGAGTCCTTAGTACGACTGTGACTGTGCAATAGAGAGCCTTAGCACGACTGGTGCTATTGCTGCTACATAGATTTGGCGCACTGTGTTATATTCCCCTCAGCTGGAGGGTTTCTGCGTGCTTCGTTCCCTTTTGGTAATCTTCGGCCGCCATCGCTTCAGGTTCGGGCCGGGTAGCGCCACTGCTGCCATCTCTTGGTGGGGTGGCGGCAGGGAGGTTTCGGTGTGATTGCGGGTGGTATCCGCTGCTCGCTTAGGGGCAAACTCTTGCACGCCTGCAGTTTCTTCTCAGCTGGTTTTTCAAGTGGCGGGGGTGATGGCTTGACTTCCTAGCACTTCTTGTGTTCGACTTCCTCGGGGGCACGTGATGCGCACGTGATTGTGCGGAGTTGGTAATTACCGTATGCAGGAAGCGTCGTGCATCAATTCCTTATTAGAGATTCACGAGCCCGGGATTTTTAGTTGGAGCCGAGCCCAGGCAAGCTTACTGAAAAGTTCCCGAGCTTTGAGCTCGAGCTCAAGTTCTTTTATTACATATAAAAAATAAATTTTATAGTAAAGATAATCTGTGTTCATATCTGCAGTTTAAGGAATAATTTTAACTGAAATATGGCTACCTTTTAAAATACTGTTTGGTTTGTGAATAAATACTGACCCCAATTTTCTGTAAAAATGTTACCATGATTTCTTTTAATTTTATGAGTTAATTGTGGTATAGTTTCACTAATTTTTCTGAAACTTCATAAAAAAATTTTGTGATTTTTCAAATGTGATACAATATTACAAACTATAAATTACATTTACAATTAATTTTCATTAAGAAAAATATTTAATTGAATTGCTTGTTTTGATGTAAACATTTTATTTTAATGTCTGAAATTTGCGAGTTTAATAAAAACAATACTTATCAGTTCATATACACAGTACGTTTGTGTGCATATATAAGAGAGAGTTGACATGAATGTATAGAATAAAATCAATGGCATTTATCACCAGCATTATTACTACACAGAATAGAAAACTACTTTGAAAAATACAACCATAAAAATAGATATTCTACAAGTGATATAAGAAAAATGTTTCCTGACAGTGCCACATTTTCCATCAGCCCAGCAATTTGACTGACAAAACTTAGAAACCCTGAAACTTTTAAATACTGGTTAAACTTATCTATGTAGCTGTGTGTATATAATTTGTATGTTATAAGGACATTATTAAAGATCCCACTAAACAACTTGATTGTGTTTATTCATGTTTTACATCACAAAAGCAATTTTTGTTGAAATAACCTATTCATCATTTTAGATTTCAATTTTCTCAGCCGATGCTACCTGACATTGATATAAAAGCTTAAATTTTTCAAGCCTGTAAAATGTTTTGAGCCATGCTCGAGCTGCGAGCAGGGATTCGGCTCTAGCTCGATTTTTTGAGTACTCGCAGATCTGTATTCCTTATGTGTTTAATTACAATTGGTTACACACTTGAGTATTATGTTTCTTTAAAATGTAACACCATCACTCACTTGATTGGCACGAGGATCTTGTTCACAATGCCCAGTGGGAATGTTTATTTTTTGTGTGTGATGTGGAAGCATACACAAAGGGCTCAAAAAAATATTTAAAAAGTTTTAGTTTAGCCACGAAACAACAGACTGTAGAAGCTTAGGAGTGTAAACAACATTGTTATGGATGTGTGGTAGAGTTTGCATCGCAGCTGCCACATGAGGGAGGAGCGTTCTACACGACGGACACGATGGAGAACTCACGCGTGCACTATACCAACTCGTGGCCACCCATCCTGCACGCAGCGGCGCTCTGGCTGAACGCCACGGGATTCGACGTGCAGGGGGAGTCTATTCCGGTTAACCTGCCCCCCATCAACAACAACAACACGGTGACAACAGGTGATGTTGCCACAGACAGGTTCCACCTACTGTTTGGTGAGTTCCACTGCATCTTTACACCACAGGACTAAGGAAAACTTCAAGTACTCTTAAAATTTGTATGAGAACTTCCCAATTAAGGCTTAATATACCTCCCTATTTTGCAATATGCCATTTCTTGTTGATTCAGCCTTTTGAAGAAAAACTTTCAAAAACTAGCTAAAGCCTTTTGCCGTGTACCTTACTCTACTGTATGGATGTAACATCTAAAGTAAAGTAGAATCTCATTGTTGCAACTAAAGACAGATTTTAAAGGAACCGTAATAAAATTCTTTAAAATATGTTGGAAATTTGAGGCAAATCAGTTGAGAAATATGTTTCTACACATTGCATTTTTCAACTAACTCTGTGGTCCAAGCAATGTATACTATCTAAAAATAGGTATCCTCCCTATTTTGATGTATAGGGGTCTGGTGGGTTTCAAAATCCGTCTAAAAATTTTCCAAATCCTCTATTAATACGTATGATCATTCCTCAGTAACAATTCTATTTCTGGAAACCATGAAGGATCTTAACAGGTGGGTTCTAATGTATTGACATCCAATCCTTACAATTAATGTAATAATTTTTTTACTTTAATAATTTTGTTAGTTCTAACATAATATGTATCACTTCAATATTTCAGATGCTACATTCATACTGAAAGGCAAAGGAAATAGCTAAACAACTATGAAGGCATTTTTCAGAATTTTGTCTTTTAAAAATTTTAATCATTAAAAAATCAAAAATTCTAATAAAGAGACAGAGATGGAGTCCTAATAAGTTAGAATAATTCTGCACCTATGCTAACAACTACATGAATAATAAACCTTACTTGAAGTTTTCCTGGTTAATAAGCATGCTTCTGTCCTTGCAGAAACATTTTAATAGTATTGCTGAAGCTGAATATTAAACACACTTGGAAAAAGACGTTGTAGCTAAGCTATCACTGAATTATGTCTTCAGAGGAATATCACTAGTATTTATGAATAACTCCAGTGTGACAGGTCTATCCCACAGTGTGGTAAATGGTCAGCTGCTCCCACCCGCTGTGTGGTAGGGATGGGTTGGTTCCGGTTCTTGGCTCCACCAGCTCTTAGCCTTGAGAACCGGAACTGAGAACCAAAATTATATTCTTGGTTTCTTCACTTCATTTACAACCGCAACCAACATCAATCCCACCAAATTCATGTAATGATAATAATTTATACATAAAATGTTTCCACCAGAAAAATATTGTGCATCCTGTAAACACAATTTCATCATTGTAAACAAACATGTTTTGCCTTCATATGTGAACTCAAAACTGCCATTGCTGTCACTGAATCGTAGTGTGAGCACTGCGCATAAGATTTTCTGTGGCAATGACACTACCATCATTTCAGCAGATTACTCGAGATGTCGATCATGGGAGTGGAGAGAGTTTCGAGATGTTTTGGCTGATCTTAACATTGGCCTCTTGAGAGCCGATGAGGGTGATGTGAGAGTGGAGCAGCGTCGGGATGCAAGGCAGGGGAAACGGGATATCCCCTAGAAAACCAGCTACCAGCAGCATTGTCCGGCACAATGCCCACATGTGGAAATCTGGGAGCGACCTCGCTGGGCGGGAGACGAGTAGTCTGACCACTACACCACTGCAGCACCTTTGGTCAGGGCAAAATGATCTCCATGTAAACTGCTGTTATGCAATCAGTGAAAAATATGGTCATTACAATTTGGTACTGCATCTATGGCATAAATAAAACACTTATTACCACATTATTGTGCATAGCATTGCTTACTGTTAGGTACTGAAAATGTAGTTCATTTTTGTAAATTAAATGTTACCATACTTCTAGCTTCCAATTTGAAAAACAAATAATGGCTTTCAGAGTGTGGCAGTACCTTGCTATTTGGGGTGAAAGTGAACTCTGTAAAACTGATTTCTTGGGGTGGGTTGAAATCAATCTCAAACTTGAAGAAGCACTTAATAAATATTCATTATTTGAAAATGGGGCATACAATTTTATCTGTACCAAAATATATAGGTTACAAGTAAGCAAGATTTTTAAACAGTTCCAGAGTTCCCTATACTTTTGATAGAAAATAATTGAGGACTGATTTTTAAGAACCGTAACTGAACCAAGAACTGGTAAATATGTGGAACCAACCCATTTCTCAGTGTGTAGTTCAACACGCTTAAGATGTACTTGTCACGGTATGTACCTGGCAGTGCCCACCGCTAAGATGGGTGTGACATCACTGAGCAAGTGATGCCTTGCGTGAGAAAGATGGTGTGTGTGGCTTGGTGATGCCGTGAGTATCAGTCGAAGTGACACTATGTTCTGGCTTGTTCTCCAAGATCTCTTTCAACCCTCACCTTTGTACCACTCTGCCAGCACCGCCGGGATTTACTTAATGGCTTGTGTGAGGTCACGCATTGCTAATTGTGCTAATATATATTCATACACATAATGAGCTCCTTCTGGAAGTGATCCAAATAAACCTTGTTTCAGGATAGGCATGCTGTTTATTCTAGAACAGAGATAGTGTGGTAGAGGGTTGTTGCAAGTTTTGATTGATAAGCACTCGAGAGAGAAGGATAACAGTGGACACTCATCATATGCGCACTTACCACCTCGTCATCTTGGTATTCACTGCTCCTCCTGGGAATGCTGCCGGACTACTTGCGAGATACTGGATACATGTGTGCTGCGGACTGTATATTTCCACACCCACACACACTGTATAGTACATGAGAATGTACAACATACCGTCCGCCGAGATCGACTGAGGTCTCTAAGGCAGTATTTCCCAAAGTATGGGTCGCGACCCACTGGTGGGTCACAGACTACAATTTGGTGGGCCCCGAAAAATATAATTTCATACATAAACGTATGCATGAGTTATAAATGTTATAATTTAGAACCTACACACATCAGACGTAAAATACTACGCGGAGTACGCAGTGAATGGGATATTCGACCATGGTCAATACCAAAACTAGATACCGAAATAAACTGGACGTGTCGAATTCATTGCGATTGAAAGTGACAAGAATTGAAGTGGACACTAAAGCTGTAGTGGGAATAAATAGAAAACAAATGCATCCTTCGCATTGAAAAATCTGATTTCTTACAACCAAAATGATTTTTAAACTAAATTAGTAATATAACACATTGTGTAATGCTGTTTTATTAGGTATCTTTTTCATTAAAATTGTTCTTTAATACACTAACTTTTTTAACTATTTTATTAATCCTACTACTCTTTGCTTCCTTACGCTACGTAAGAAATACAACGTGAACATAATGGAACAGCGAAACGGTACGTTTCTCGCATAAGGCATTAAAGTGGGTCTTGAATTTTGGTATTTTTTTTAATGGGTCGCGGTTCGTAGAACTTTGGGAATCACTGCTCTAAGGGTACACACACAAACAGTCACACTATGTACTAAATATCAAATTTTGAGAACTGGTGAGCGTTATTGGGTTGCCAGGTGGTACAGTTTGTGTACCGGCCATTGTGGTGTGCTCTGTGTTGCTGTCTGGTTCAGCGACTCCAGACCTGGGCTCATCCTTCTGCAGTGGAGGGTATGACTTCCAGTGCTTGCCAGGTTCACCGTGTATTGTAGCTCAACAGGAACACAAAGGTAGCCCTCTTCTCTCTAGCAGTGTGGGTCTCGCTGCCTTCGTTGTCGGCTCCTTGCTGCTGTCCGGCTCTGTGACTCTGCTGGGCTTATCCTGGGTTGTGGAAGGTATGATGCCCATCTGGAGAGGTACCTTTGGGGTTGTTGGCCTTGACTTGTCGGTGGAACGGAGGTTTGCTTGGAGTCGGACCTCGTCTCCGTCCTCTCTGCTGGACTCATCCTTCCGGCTCTCATCGAAGCTGGGCGTTCGTCGGATTTGTCAGTGATTCAGTGTTCTCTTGCTCGTCTTCTAGCTGCATCCTTCTCTCCACTGGGCTCTCTCTTTGCTCTGGAGTCCCAGAGGCATCATCAATAGAGTTCTAAACGACCTCTTTCACATGATGCTCCGGGGTAGAGTGCACCTTGGGTTCTGGTTCACCCTCCAAGCCACTCTCTACCGGGCTCCTCATTGGTGTGTTTTGCATTCTCCTGACAGGAGGGGAGTTTTCTTCCCTGTCTTCTTCCCTAAGGTCCCCTAGTACTTTTCTGGGTTGGAGTCACAATTTTAGAGGTTCTCTGTCTAGTGGCGACCTCCATTATGGAGGTGACCACTCGGTTGTGGTGTGAATCTTGAGCGCATGGATGCATACCATCTGGGTCAATTTAACACACCCGAGTAAGTAGTGTATCTTGTTGACCACCTTTCTTGAATTTTCTTTGGTTCGGGACCTTCTACAGTTCTCCTTCTCCTAGTTTCGCCTCTTGCTTCTCTTGGTCTCTGCCCTTCCTCGTGTTCAGTGCGGGGTTCCTATACTCCATCCTCTCCTCACCTGTCAGTCCAGTAGTTGCCTGATGTGTCCCCAACTCTGTACGGTGATGTGGGGTAAGTTCGTACCAGCCAGTGCAACTTTGTTTCACATAATAATTTAATTTCTAGTGAATACTGGAAGAATGCTCACACATTTCTGCCTTTGTTATAAATTTTTATAACACTGATTACCATGAAGTGTATATAAAAGTGGAGGTCTGTAAAGCCTTCATTTGAATGAAAATACTTAGTATTGTACAAAGATACCCTTATTGGTACATGGTAATGACTGTCTGTGGAGAGTGGGGGTGAAGTGTGGACATGTGTGGCAGGCGTCAGCATGGAGGCACTGTGCAGTCCGCGCTCCACGGAGCCCCTGGAGAGCGTGGTCACCTGCTTGCAGGCGCTCTACACCCTGCTGGACTCGGAGTGGCCGTGTTCTGTACTCATGAGTGACACCTCCCTTGGCATTGAACTCTGCAATGTCCTGCACAGGTATGCCTACGCTCATCAATATGCATACAGTAGAACCCTGCTTTTACACTTTCCAAGGGACCAAGCAATAATGGTGTGCAATGCAGGAAATTGTAATCCAAGGGAAATGGTAAAACTTAAATCCCTCCCTGTCCTAACTTTCCTGAATTTAACTACATATTTATAAATACAGGTTGATTCACGAGGAGTTACCGCCACTCACAGGGCTTATTCCTTGCATCATTTGGAGCAAAATATGTCATATAAATGTGGTTCCTATTCCCAATATTTACAGAGTAGTTCGACAAATTGGAAATGCCTAGATTATTGCATATAGGGATGGATGAAGAATATTGTGTACCAAAGGACTCCACAAACACATGAGGAACTGTTTGCTCGTATCATGCATGCCACTAAAGAAATCAAAGACAGCCGTGTGCAGCTATGTAGAGCAACACGTGGAGTTCATAAGTGTGCGGTCAAGTGTATGAAAGTAGACTGAAACATTTCTGAACATCTTTGATGGGCTTGTTAAGCGCAATTGTGATGCTCAACTGTAAACAATACAGTCTGGTAATACATCACTGTATTTACTTCTGAAAGGGTTATTATTTTTATTCGTAATTTTCAAATGTTTTTAATTTCTCTGTAAATATTGGGAATAGGACCCACATGTATATGACATATTTTGCTCCAAATTATGTAAGGAATTAGCCCTGTGAGTGGCGGTAACTCCTCGCGAATCATCCTGTATGAAATAATGTAAGCACATGACATGTAAGAAGTATAAAAATAATTAGAAAGTGTAGAAACAAATCTGTGCGATCATGAATGTTGGAGTTTCTGTGTTTATATAATCATCTATGGAATCAGTTTTCCAATTATGTAGGATGTTTACATCCACAACATGAGCTTTCACTAGTTTCAAATGACAGTTTTTTGTGATGCCGTTGTTTAAGTCGTAGTTTTATCAGCATACGATGTTTTTGACATTTCACTGATATTGTACACTGAAGCAGCTTCCACGTGGGCACTGCTGCTCAGGCTGACTGGGCAGTGAACCTGAGTGCAGTATGTTGCATGTAATGATTGCCGTCGTTCAGTACTGTGAGGTGTTGAGCAGGTGGTGTTGCGTTGCAGGTTGCTGCTGACGAGGGACAGTCCTACTGCACAGCTGCTTGTCATGGAAGTCCTGAAGCAGGTGATGAAGGCTGCGCAGGAGAGCCTCGACTCTCGCAAGAAGAGGAAACTCAAAGGCACTTACATCTTCATGTTCTACTTGAATGTGGTCATAAATAACAAAATATTCACGTGCTCTCGCGTTGAAGGCAGAATCTGGGAAACCTCTGGATTCATATCTGGAAAGACCTGGGTTTGAATCCTGGTTCGGCCACCCTAATTTTGGTTTTCCATGGTTTCCCAAAATTACTCTAGGCGAATGCTGGGATGGTTCCTTAATACAGGCCATGGCTAATTCCTTCCCCATTCCTGCTGAGTGACTTGTTCCATCTCTAATGATCTTGCTGTCAGTGTTACGATAAGTCCTGAAGGTAGCGTTAAGCTTTGAGGGTAGGACGACGTGGACAATATGAGAGGAGGCTGGCTGATGTGTGTTGGAGCCGACTGTGCTACTGCGGGATTCGCCTTTTCTTCCCCTCCAATCTAGATAATGGATGTGGTGAAATGTCTTATGGATGTAGAAGAGAGGTGACATCTCAGTGGGCAGAAAACAGGAATAACTCAAGAAGACCCATGGACCATCAGCATCAGCTGTCATGTTTCCCATCTGCGAAAAATCCTCACTCTGATTTGCTAGGAATGAAACCCAAATTGCCATGATAGCATGCATGTTTGCTGATGTTACAGCCAGCAAAGACCCTCTGTGTTTGGTGTTCATGACATGCAAATGTTGCCACCTGTTGTGATTTACACAACACACATGCTGCAGTATTTTGATAATTGTCTCCCCAGTTGGCTAGTGTGTTTCCTGAATTGTGCATGCACTCACACATGAACACATGCAGCCCAAGACAGGAAGGAGCTTGTCTTCATGATTCATAAATTAGCAGTTCATTTTATAAAATGAGTAAGTTTCGTGCTTATAAAACATGACCCTTACATGAAACCATCTTGGCCAAATGTATACTGTATAATGAAAGTATGTTTTTGACAGACTTCACTGGACCATTACTTGCCAGTTGGTAGCTCTTGTATAGTAAATAGCTCTTTAAGAGTGCTTCTTAGCTTGGAAATTTGGCGTATTTTCTGCCAAACAAATATGGAGTAGTTTACAGTACTGTTACATACAGTATTTCATTGTATAATTGTGCGTGGCAATATGTGGTTTACATTTCCGTGTGCATCTTGCATGGAAGTAGACGGAAACTGCGACCTTGCGCGACCTTGGCAACGTGCTGTCCAATCAGCGTGTGCCGTGAACAGTGTTTCCACCCGCACAATCAGTAGCAATTTGTTTGGCACATGCAGCACATGTTACTGAGGCGCGTTTGTTAAATCAATCAGGGATGTTGTTCATGGACAATCGTGGTCTTGTTTTTGCACAATGCGTAAATACAATGACTACACGGCAGGAGTTAAGATAAAGGTGATTGTGTTTGCAGAAGAACATGGAAATTGAGTCGCTGAAAGAAAATTTTCTGTAAGTGAGAAGCTAGTGTGCGAATGGCGGAAAATGAAAGAGAAACTGAGCAGCACAAATCAAGCTAGGCTTGCCATTCGTGGTCCGAAAAACGGTAAATTTCCTATGTGTGATGGAGAAGTTCTTACATACACAAAAGAATTGCGAAACAATGGTTGTAGGATCATACGAAATGTTACGAGTAACTCAAGCAATTTATTAAATCTGGTAAGTGTTATTACAATGTTATTAACAATATTTGCAGGCAAAGATAATTACTACAATTGCTGCGTGCCTTAAGACTGTTTGTTAATTTTTTTATTAGAGTGGCAAAATGGCCATCGTGTGTATATTGGGCGGCGCAAATGTAAATGCCTAAGTGTAAATACGAACTGAGAACTGCAGTTTGGATTTGGTAAAGTTTCATTTCAAACTTGTTTATTGCTTTTAAAAAATATACAAAATAAAATATTAAAAAAATAAATAATGTGTAGTGTTAGTGAAAATGTTTTCCCCGTTGTATTTTTTCTTGAACAATCGTCGCACCCAAGATTTTTTCACTAAATTTGGCATAAAATATGTGACGATTATGTGATGAAATGCGGTATTGGCCCCTGTAGCCTTGTATTATGGAGCACTGAATAATAACCGCCTGTAATCATGTCTCGGTACATGGACTGCAATGGTACAATATGCTAGATGCCTTTTCTCTTTGTCTTTGTATATTGTGCAAGTACATTTTGCTGTCAGAGATGCAGCAGCATCACATACCCTTTACAAGGTTCATTGAAGTACCGCATATAGTGTACATTAAAGCTTGACCTTGTACACTTCTATAAATGAAGTAGTGTCTGATGTGCACTCAACAAAATAGACTAGAGGTCATTGGGTACCTGATTTTTCAGGTAATTTTTGGACAATTTCATAACCCAAATTTTGGGTCCGATAATTTTTATACCCAAAAATGTTCAGGGCTAGCTTTAATGCTTAATAAAGAGTTATGAGTAATTCTCCAAGCACATCATTTCCTTCATCCTTCAATTTATTATGAACTTGTGGTCACCAAATACATAATAATTTCTTTTAATATTTACTGATCCCAACACATTTTTGATGCAACATATCAACAAAGAAAGTTTCTACAATTTTTATTTGCAATAACAGTGCACGCCATGTTTAATATGCACTGACTTCTGCATCCACGCATAATTCCCACTCCTCTCCTCCCATAATTTGGAAGTTGTGATTTAGACATGACCTTATTGCAGAAGGTGCTTGATATGCTTCATGGTGTCAAAACATAAACTTTTGAGTTAGATCTTCATCTTCAGGAAGAGGGTGAAGTCTGCAGGAGCCAAATGTGGTGGATAGGATGGGCGCAGAAGCAAGACCACATTGTTTCCAACAAGAAACTGGCGATTAAGGAGAGTTTAGTGATGGGGTTTGTCGTCGTCGTGAAGCATCCAGTTTTTTGCACGTCACAAAACCAGATGCTTTCACTGAATGCCTCCCCTACAACACCTTAAAACGGGTCACTATAATGCGCTATTGATGGTCAGGCCCCTGGAGATGAACTCTTGTGCATACCTCTCACCAAGCTGTCCTCACATGTGAGTTTCTCGCAGGAAACAACACGGTCTTACTGCTGCACTTATCCTACTGGCCAGATTTGGTTCCTGTGGACATCATCTCAAAGTTGATAATCTATTTCAAAGATCGCCATTTTGACACCATTGCGGAGATCCAGTACAAACGGCAGAAGGTACTTGATATGCTTCGAGAATAAGGCTTCCAGGACACCTTCCAGAAGTGGTAGGAACGTTGGGAGCACTATATTGCTTGTCAAGGGTACTCCATATTTGGAAAATGATAGTGTGTAAACGTAGATAAATAAAGTACTTTGTCGTAAATATAGCTTGTCTCAAAACCTTTTGATACCATTACACATTACATAAGAATCTTTGAGTCCAAACCATACAGTTGTGGATCTCTTCTGTTGTCAAGAATCCCTTCAATATTGTTGCACAGGATACTGCACAGGTGGCCTGTATACTCAACCCTGTGGTTAGGGAGGAGGAAGTGGAGGGTAGAGTAGCGAGCTGCAACTACAGCTGATGTGTGAGTGGTGGTGTTGCAGAGATGGTGCCGGCGAACCAGGAGAGCGAGGTGTCGCAGGAAGTGGACCTGCTGGGCGAAGGGGGAGCCAGCGGGGACATAATCCCAGGCAAGAGCTTGGTGTTTGCAGTGCTGGAGGTGTGTCTGTGTCTACTGGTGCGACAGCTGCCTGCCCTCAACCCCAGCCCCACGCTCCCTGCCGTCGCCACGCGCACCCCACAGCTACCCTCCGAGCAGGCGGGTTGCCTCGTCGCGGCCGCCCTCACTACCATGGAGGGACTCCCTCGACTCTGCTCTCCCAGAGGTACTGTCTGCCTCTGCCTGCACCTGGCTCCCAGCTTACGTAGCACTTCTGCACCCACAAGTGCACACTGCCAGGTGTATTTACTGTTAACTGTGCACCAGATTATTATAAGTACAAGCTCTTTGCTTTTAATTAACTTTTTTGAAAACCTTGGGTGTTATCTACTTTTTCTCTCATTTGGTATCCTTTTGCCATAGTAAAATTTATATTCCCATAAGCTTAAAGACTTTATTCATGCATCAGTCAAGTGGAGATGTGAAATGGTTTCAAACCTAATTGCTGTTGCTAATTTGCCAATTCATGCTCTATTATACGTAAAGCAAGAGGACATCAGTTTGATTTACTGTGAATTGACACAATACACTAGCATCATGAAGTCGAGACTAGGTCGCACACTAAATCTGTCAAGACATGGAATAGTCGAGCGATGTGGGGCTGAAACATGATGCAAGGAAAGGAACACCGCGCAAACAGAGGGGATTTTTGAAATTGCAGCACACAATTGTGAATCATGACTCAGACACACCTGAAGAGACATGTCTTTCTCCATTTCCTTGCATTATACTTTATACAGCAGTAGTGATTTGGAAGACACAGGGGAAAACATGGGTGAAGAGGAAGTAAATATTAAAATAGTGCAGGCAGTGGATAAGTTTCCAGTGATTACGATTATTCATTGGCAGGACACTCGAACAAGGATGAAGTTTACAAGGCATGGTGAAACAATTTCTAATGGAATTAACTGCAATAATAAGTAAAACAGTAATAAATTTTTAAAAGTATAACAGCATAAAGTGATACCTTTCTTCTGTATTATTAGGGTTGGCATGGTGGTATCATCCGTGCATGCAAAGTTCAAATAAATAGAAAGTTTCTGCAAAGTTGTACATAACATATAGATTTCGTTTTTATCTTCATATAATATCTGAGCAGCTGCATACATACTGAGGTGGCCATGTGATGGTCATTGGACACTCTTCTCTCTCCACAGCTCTTCCTATCACAAAGGAAGATGGTGCAGTAGTATCCTACTGAACTCACATTCTGAGGACCCGACTTCAGTCCTAGGTCCAGTTATCTTGGTTTTGATTTCCCATGGTTCCTCAAAATCATGCCAAGTAATGTCAGGATTATTCCCAAACAGAGAACATAGCAAGTTCTGTTCCNGTCAGGATTATTCCCAAACAGAGAACATAGCCAATCCTTATTGTCTTAGTAAGTGTCTCAGTTTACAATGACCCTACTTTTGACTAGATGCTTGATTACAAATTGAAGAAATTAATTTTCAGAGAATTTTTTAGAAGGGATGTGAGGGAATCTTTGTACATGAGCACACCAAACAACTTTGTGCTAAACAATGCATCTGCTGACATTTTAATATTATTCAGACTGTTCTCATGATGTTGGCTGAAATAAGCCTATGAGAGACTCCTTTCTTTTATAGTTTTTTGTTTACATTACTTAGAAAGAAAACATTCAGACTTCACTGTTCATGAACTGAGACAGATTACCAAATAATAGAAGTGTCTTAGTTTTCAGTGCAACATTTTAAATTCATAAAGCGTATTGTGGGTGCAGTAATTTTATATTTCAAATTTCATTATAATCAACATTATGTGCTTTTTTTAAAAGAACATTTTTAAATATGTTTTTTTGTGTGTAATCCAAACCACTTATACTTCCAAAGCAGTGTCAAGGTAGAAAAACATTCTATAGTCGGTTCACGATTGGAAGAGACTTTCTTGAAGCCCTGCTAAAGATTTACTTTAAAATCCATTTCGTATCCTTCCGCCAAAGGTAAACAAACATTGCCATGTGACTGCCATGTGGCAGTCATATGGCAATGTTTACATGCAATGTTTACATTCCACTGTGTGTGTAGATATGTTCGTACATGCACATACCCATTATAAAAGTCATGTATATATTATTAATGGATATTCCACAAGCGTAAAGTTTTTAATCTTGAGAATTTCACACAAAAGAATATGCGATGCCAGAGAAAAAACATTTCATTCTATAAACCCAAAATGCTAGTATTTTGATGAATCGATAGTAGTTGTCTATTTACAATCGATTGTTAGTGACTTTCGATAAATTCCCGTACATCGAAGACAAGATCATCAGTATTGATCAAAATTGCTACAGACGTTAAAATGGCGTGGTGGTTGAGTCGGATGTTTCACGCAATTGTAAAACGTTATTTAAAAATGGTTGTGACGGTTTTCGACAGGACGGCAGAGTTTGCGAGTGAAGGATTCTACGTCTTCGACAATGTGAAAACAATTCTTATGTGCAAATACTGCAACGTTAGAATAGAGTGGCAAAGGAAAGACACATGCACGAAACACATAAAAACAAAACGAGAAAGTGAGCAGAAATTAAAATCATACGTTCCAAATAATAAAGAGCGGATATTAGTAAAACAAGACAAATAAATGAATTATTGTAGGTTTAATGAGATAATCGCACAAATTCTCTGGCATGTGTGTCAACAACACAAGGACTACGAAGGTTAGTAAACAAATGACCGCGTTACTTTAACCTTCAGCGTAATAATGTGACTATGCAAGAAACGTTGAAATCTAAATATGTTAGCATCACGTCATTAATAATTGGCATAATAAGATAAAATTCTTTTCGACGCCCATTTGTAAGCGATAAATTAACAATTATGTTAAAACTTTGGAACTATTTTCTCTCTTTGTGTTGGCAACCTAACGGCATAACTGTATGCGCGCTCGCCGCTGTTTGTAATGTTATATGCATGTCGCTAACGGCTAGGGTGTTTTTTCAAAGCTTGATTTTCAAAAGTTTCTTCCAGTCATGAACCGACTGTAGTGGCAACAAATATCCTTTTTAGCGTTGATTAATGTATTATAATTTATTGATCACATTCTTAATGATGATTGGTCACAGCACTCGAAGACTTGAGCTAGGTAGCTTGCGGTGTTGTATCTGTTTTAGTTCCTTGTAACGCATAACTATGTAAATTCTTATTTGTAGAATAAATAAATAATTGTTTATAATACATACATAATGAATAGATATGTGAGTAGTGCTGCCGCTGTACTGTAGTTTTTGAGAGGAAATAGCAAAGTGTGTGTGTGTGTGTTCCAGGAGCAGTGTCTGTGTTGCCGACCATCCTGTACCTGACGACGAGCGTGGTGAAGGAGTGTGCGACGAAGGGCGTGCATGACCCGGCAGTGTTGGCCACGTCTGTGCCGGTGTCTGTGGCACTGCACGCGCTGCGTACGCTCATCACGGACAAGTACTGCCGGGACCTGCGCTGTGCAGAGGACTGGACCACTCTTCTCCAGAGCGCCCTCGCCAAGATCATCGACCTCGCCAAGACAGGTAGCCGACTCTGCTGTCTAGCCAGATAGACTTAGTTACGTAGTTGCAGTTTTCAAAAATTAACATTTGCACCTTGATCTTATCCTTTTAACTTCTTTGACTGCAACATTGAAATTTTTTTCAGATATGTTGAAACGTTTCAATTACATTCTCAGTATTTACGTTTTCCCATAATATGCACTATTTTCTTCAGGTCCCGTTATGTGCCATAAGAAGTAATGTAACACTTTCCCTCAAATTGGATCACAAAATTTGTTATAGTCCTGCTATTAACGCCTTGCAAAACACGTACAAACGGTTTATTTACATCTTATTTCTCCATCACAGATAACAACTACATGTTTGAGAACCTTTGTGCTAAAATTAATATTTGAATTATGTAAGAGAATTATGTAACTTAGTGCATGCACGAACACTTTATTGTACATTGTGCGCCTGGAACGCACCTTAAAGCACAAGTGGTAACACTGCAACTGCTCTATCCACATCAAAACTGTTTTCTCTTAACCTGTGTCTTTTATTCTATGGAGATTTACTATGATAAAGGTTAACGTGTATCTAGCCAATGTCTGGTAAATAAATGTGTCTGCAGTATGTCCTTTTAATTGAAACATAACATCTGATCTACTTTTTTTTATTTTATAAACTTTATTTGTGGAAAGTAATGGAGAACGTACAAATGTGTAAACAATTAAAAATAATATCCAAGTTCAACAAGCATGTGGGTACACATGTTTATCTTGCAAAAGAACTGTGCATTCCAGTTAGCATGCGTAACACGATTATCAATAGGTAACCATAAAACCATCTCAGAAAATGCTGCACATTGTGGACCAAATGTGAAAAAACGTAAAGATGTGAAGGATTCAAAGTTCAAAGCAATAGAAGCTCTTGAGTGATTTTTTTAATTTCGTTTATATCGTGCTTTATTTATTTTGACAAAATTTTACATAATTTTTATGTGTAAGTTGAAGATTGGCTTTTATTATTTAATTTTCATTGGTTATGTTAATTGTTGAAGTTTTATTTAATTTAAGTTGAAAGCTGGCATAATTTTTTTGTGTGGGTTGAAGATTGATGTTACACAGTATTTGTAATCATATTATTAATTTTTGATAATGGGAAAGTGTTTACTGCAGAAGAAACGAGAGATACATGAAATGAGATATGTACTGGATGTATGTACTTGAAAAAAGTTGTAATGATGCAATATTCTTAATTTTTCGGGACACGGGTGTAAAATTCTTTCGTGTGTATGAAGCTTTGGAAAGCTTCGTAATTTGTATCGGGTTTGAAGTTTAAAGCCGCAGTGGCTTGTTTCCCGTGGTAGTTTGTTTATCCGGCAGACGTGTGCTTTTGTAGGTTATCGGGCGGACGTCTGCTGTTTACGTTTTATCAGGAGAATGGTTACAGTTTTCGTTTCGAACTTTGGAGTATTTTGTTAAGCGTCAGCATTAATTAGATACTTTTAGGCGGCATCGTCAAGTTTTAGTTCCTCCGGCGCAGTTTTGTTGTACGAGAGGTTAGTTAATCTGGATGTTGACGGCGAAGTTCGTTTATGTTGACAGCGCAGGATTAGTTCGTGCGCAGCAGTATGATAACGTTGTGGAGAGCGTGCGTGGCCAGGCCGTTATCTCAGGAGAGGGGGGCGAGAGACAGAACAAAAGAGGCGTCTGTCTGTCGCCCTTCGAGCAGTCTGACTTCTTCACTTCAAGTCGCCCGTGAGGGCAGGTCAGTCGGCGGCGACTTCACTTCAAGTCAGTCACCCTTTAGGGCAGCGGTACAATGCTCGCTTAGGTCGCGTCGAGCGCGACGCTAAACCCCCATATCGGCCACTAAACGTTGTTAATTTAATTCTCTGCCGGTGTGGGAGGTAGCCGCATTTAAATTTCTTCTGGTCAGTTTTTTTAAGAACATAATTAAGTAAACAACTGTGGCTCCGTTCTGAACATTTATATTTATCTGTGAGAGGTTCGTACTCTGCACACTGGAACTTCGTATGTGAACTGTGAAACTACAATAGTTAGATAAATGTATATAGAACAAAATACTCTGGAACTTCTTCTTTCTTAATTAATCGGCGTCCATTCACTGAGTCTCGTGTTTCTACCTCTGAGCAAGCCGAGACAACGTAAACATTCGGAAGTGTAAGCGGCCGAATGTTACAATATGGCGCCTAACTGTGGGGCAATATTATAAATAAGGCTCAACGAAACGCGGCCCAGAACAATACAAAGTAAATAAGGGGTTTTTCTATATTGTCAATACTGCCTGTTCATTTCCTGCATATTAAGTTTAACTTATATTCTTAAAAACTGCAACGTGCAGTATTTACGGATTGTGTGCGTATAGTAAAACCCTTTTAAAAAGTTTACTCTAAAAAAAAGTTTTTATTTATTAAGTATAATAATTTTGCATCTGGTCTATCAACACCAAAGTAATTTAACCTTTTAAAAAATGTTTCCTGCTTAATAAATTAGCCCAAAATTTTCAGTCCCTTCAAAAAAATTTTATGAGAGTTCTACTATCATAAACAACCATACTTCAAAGGGATATTGACTAACAGAATATGCTAAAAGTCATTGTTTTTGTCTGTTAGTTTTGTGCTGTGTTATCACGACTGTTGTTTTCCACCCATTACAAGTACACATTTACCAGTATGTTCAGGTTCTTTGGAGATATCTGAACTTTTAAATACCATTTACATCTCCACTGACAACAGTGTTTTTCCTCAATTTCATGTCGAAGCCTCAGTGGTATGTCTTTAATTTTCTGTGTAGTCACTCCTTTTTTTTTATGAAAGTAATAGATCATAATTTTTGTATGTGGTTGAAAAGAAATATGCTTTCTTCTGTTAAATGTATATAATTTCTTTGTGAAAAATTTGAGTACTCACAATCTAGTACTTTCCAACAGGCACACACCCAAAGAAGGATGACACGTTTTTCACGTGGTTGCACGATCGCGACGTTTCGCTGGCTAGTCCAGCCTACAACTCGCCGCATGATGAAGCTGGCGTAACCAGCAAAACATAGCGATCGCTCAACAGCATGAAATATGTGTTGTCCTTCTTTGGGTGTGTGTCTGTCGACAAGTACTAGACTGTGAGTATTGGAATTCCTGTCGTTTTATATATTTTTGGTAGCGTAGCAACCTACTTGTACCTTAACTCAAATTTCTTTGTGCCTTAGCTAAATTTGTGAACACACCCACACACGCTCGCCGGCGATCTTATGGGGTGGCTGGAAGAGGGTGCTAGGGGGAACTGGGAGGTGAGGCCCCTCTAGTTGTCGCGCGACGTGAGCTTGGTCCCAAAGGGAGGGGCTGTGGAGGGCAGGCGGCACTGGGTTGCAGAACAATTGGCTAGGTTCAGAGGCAGTAGCTACCTTCTTTACTCTCCACCTTGCACCACTTCTATGGGTAAAGGGCATTCAGGGAGGTACTATGGTCTACTACACTAAGGAAGAGCAGGCTACAAGTTCCCTAGCTATGAGTGCAGCCAGTCGGGACTAGGCCAACTTGAGTCACACCTGTCACTCCAACCAGCGAAGATGACAACGCGGTGGATGGAGCGGTGGGTTGGTCTGGATGTCTAGCCGCTTCACTGAGTGTGTTACTAGTGGTCGAGGCTCTGCCGTATGTGTGTACCAAGTACTTTGGCTTACCTGGTCCACAGTATGGGTGGCCGTCTAATTGGTTAGTATTGCGACGTACGTGCACCCGGTTAAGGGAGCCCGCAGTCCTACACTAGCTTCAGCAAAGAAATATCAAGACGCAGTCTCCTGCTTTTCTTTAGTAGGTTTGACATCTACGAGGATGGAAGTCACAATCACCCTAGAATAAGTACTCGGGGTTTGGTAAGATCTCGTGTTTGCTCCCCAGAGGAATAGACACAGTGGCCCGTATTAACTCCTAGCTATCAATGAATTGTAATGGGTGGAAGTATGCTACTGTAAACCAGATGAAGGGGACTTGGGGCTAAACTAAACAAGAGCTAAAAAAGGCTTTGTAGCTATGATAACAACTGACCCTAACTAATCTATGGTGATGTCCAGAAGGGACTCAGGATTCACTACTCAAGTAGTGTGTGTAAAGGGGGAAACAAAGACTTCTTTGGGGGTCACTGGACGAAGGTCTAGAAGACTTCAGGAAGGTAGCGGTGGTCCTTCGTGAGGAAGGTGGTAGGCAGAGGGCTCCAGCACATGAGGTGGTGGAGCGAGCTGCAGAGTATCAACTAGCATTTTGGAGCTGTGTGCTTGCCTATATGAACGGCTGACTGCGGGTCCTTCGGCTTCCTTCGGCAGGTCGGGTATCTTCTTTGCTAGAGTTCCTCCCTTAACGGAGCAGGCCGCATTCTCTCGGGGGAGGCTGGAAGTGCAGTTTTCCTTATGTGCGGGTTGTGTTGCTCCTGCGAGCTTAGGGGCAGTGCTGGGCTGCGTGGCTGGTTTCTGGGGATGATTACCGGACACGTGATGTCTGACACAATGACATAGAAAGCCTTGCCTGCCATGTCCTTGGGTGCTCCTTGCCTAGGGGTGTGCTGGTTGGCTCTGGAAGCAAGTCGTCCTGGTTTCAAACCCCGCTCTGGGTGACCCACGTGAAGATGAGGCTGAGTCGTATTTAATAATTATGTCGGTACGCGTCAAATTGACTGCTCTTTAATCCCACTGACAAGCAGCATGTGGCTAAGGCAGGGTGGCCATGTGAGGTTGATATTAACAAAGGAGATAACTTTCCCAGGGGCTCTCAGCCTGGTTTGCTAGCATGCGGCCGGGCCAGTCGATGAATACTCCACATTTGAAGAAGTTTTTGTTAATGCTGTTCATGTTTTGCATATAAAAGTTACTCTTTCAAAAGTTTACACTAAAAAAATTATATGTTTACTCCATATTTACTCTGAAGTTGGTACATTTCATGTGTTGTAGCTCGTATTGTGAATTGTATCGAAGACTGATGCAACATCCACGACTAATTAAGCTCGAGATTTAATAAGAGCGAGCCCGCGGACACAACGATTGGTCGCCATGTTGGTTGCTAGGCTGACTGCTGGTTGGGAACAGGGTTACCACCCTACAAAGAGGCAGCATCAAGACTGTCAACCCATTGTGCCACACAGCATAGGAATTTCAAATGTTCTAAATACTCAGTGTCACTATGTAAACTTGCTGCTGCCACTATTTACAAAATTTACATCTCCAATCATTATGCTGGTGAGATAAGTTGACTTTTATGTTTAAAAACCTCTTTTGTTGTATGTATTCATGTCGCGCTACGACTATATCGGTTGACTGACAGCTTTCACTGGTGTTATACTTGGAGGCAAAACTACCTAAGTCACAAATATGTTGCCCACCCGGTTTTCGAGTTGCCAATTTTTTTTTAAATGGGGCTTTTTATTTTGAGTAAGTAAGGTATAGCTCATGCTGTATTTTGTTATAACATATGTTGATGCAACACAGCTGGGCGAAGAAACACAAGTTTTTAAGAGTTGAATGTACTGGGATACATGAATTGGAACGGTATGTTTAAAGTGGCCTTTCAACTGCCTCGTATTTGGCACGCACGTAGTATTTGACATTACAGTTGCGGTGTATGTTAAATAGCCGCCTGTGGAAAACCCTTCTTTGGTGTCTTTCAAGCCTGTCCGTGGCAATTCATCTTGAGATGATCCTCTTCACCCATGTAAGAGGCTGAACCAGCAACTGGTGTTCACTGTGGGAAAGTTGGACAGTTGGAGTACCCGTGGGCATGCGATGTTACCTTGCTCGCACAAACGTGCACCAGTGGAAAGGCCACTTAACAAAGTGTCCTGTAATGGAATGCGAGTTGTTTGGACATAGTTGGTGAAATTCCGGAGTGGAGGCTCAGGTTGTTGTGTGATGGTGTGCAGGCAGTGAAGAGACAAAGCTAGACGAAGTCACGATGATGCTGGCGGTGGCCATGTTTGTGCTGCATGCTCCCTCGCGGGTGGTGTGCGCCCCCAACCTGCAGTACCCCTGCATCAACCAGTTCCGCCAGTGCTTGCAGAGCAACAATATCATGGTGAGTGTCCGCAACACTGTCTCTCGTCTGCTGCATTCAAGCTTTAATTCTTTGCTTAAATTCGTAATGCATACTGTGTGTGATCTTGTAAATAACAACACATTATATTTTACTTTATTGCTATCAATATTTGAGCACACATTATTTTCCTCAAAAAATATCAGGAAAGACTGTCCCGGGGATTAGGAATTCATGCAGAATATCATTAAACGCACTGCATGTTACATTCACAGATCAGCCATTTTTTTCTTGACTGGAAGTAGTCCACTGAATTACACTGGTGAGATTCATACACCCAAGTGACTTGAGTGCCTCTTCCTCCAAAATAATTCACATTATGTACTTGGACAGACTTTCTAAACACAAAAGACTAAATATTCATCTGCAGAGCCCCCACTGCCATCTGTTTGTTTCAATGTAATTTAATCCTGTTTGGGATCAAACAACAGCTGCGTCCAACACATCCCTGTCAGGAAGATATCCAGGACTTTTAATGGTGGTGCTACTGAAAGAATCCATTAAATAGCTGGTGTAAACAGAACCACACTGTCCGTCAGTCATTTGTTAGCTGAGGTCAGCGAGGGTCAAGTAGAGATGTTTTCAATCCCTGTTTAACAGCGAGGATTTTAGCGCCAGTTAGGCTGAAATGAGATGAGGATTGAGCAGCGGCAGGGGAAGCGGGAGTACCCGCCAACTAAAGCAACGTCCACCATGTTTCCCACACGCGTGAATCCAGTTGACCCCGCAAGGAATCAAACCCAGTTTGCCTTGGTGGGGGCGAGTAGTGTGACTATACCACCACTGCCCCAAGGTCTGCTAAGGATACAGTCCCTGGCAGAGGGGTTCTGGCTCTTCTCCTGGTGGTGGTTGGTGTTTGTGAAGGAAGGCAACCTCGACAGCCGGTCATCAACCCAGTAGCCGATGTTCTCTAGTGTCAACCCAAGTCAGCTTCATTCCTTTCTCCTGCCCTCCACCCTGGTTCAGGGACTGCAGTAGTGTTGTAGTAAGACTGCTCATCTTCCACCAAGGCACACTTGTTCACTTCCCAGCAGGGTGACTTGCATTTTCGCATGTAGGAAACGGTGGGCATCGCCGTTGGCTGGCGGGTTTTCTGCGGGCACTCCAGTTCCCTCGGCCTTTCCATACCATGGGCTCCATCCTTACCTCACTGATCACCACCCTGATCCTTTGGTTGGTTTCTGAATTCTCTACAGCCAGCAATGAAGCCAGTGTTATGCCAAATGACCCAAGCAAAGCATAACATCTCAGTCATACGGTACGAGTACATGCAAGAGGAATGTGAACTGATCATAGTTATGAGTTAACAAATTGACATCAAAGCATGACTGGAGGTGTCTAGGCTAAGCCCCACATACCTGATCATATCCAAAATTGTCACAAAAAACATTTGTTGCTGAATTAATGTAGAATTTAGTATGCATGGTAGAGATTTAGACTATTGCCACCTCCCTAACAGAGAAGTTTNGGGTGAGAACAAAAAAAAGTGGTCTTTATAACTAAACACTGCAGTATAACTTATATCTGTTCCTTTCAAAAATTTGCTTTATTCACTTCTACTTCTGTACTGTAAAGAGTTTGCTCGTGCTTGCAGGTGAAACTAAAGTGTGTGCAGACAGTGCGAATCATCTTTGCGCACCAGGACCGCAATGTGTCAACGCCGTACATTCACGCCCTGGCCCCACGAGTGGTGGAGTTCCTGTACTCTGAATGCAGTCGACAGCCGACGACAGACTCGCAGCTGTCCATCACCCTCGAGTGCATTCAGACTGTGGAGACGCTCATCAGCCTGGCAGAGCCCAAGAACCGTGAGTAGCAGACTGCATTGTGTCATGTAGAAACTAGTACATGGTCAGTTATTATTACTGCGGACCTGTTTTAAAAATAAAGTAAATAGAAAAAACACGAAAGTCTCTTTCGTCACAGTGTTTCCCTTACCCGTGGAGGAGAGACAAGCACTTGTGTCGGCTCTTGTGATGTGCCCTTTCACATGTTGTTCACAGTAAACACATCCGAGAGGGGGTTAGTTACTTCTGAACTGATTTAATTATTTTTATTTTATGTGCAGTTTCTGTTTTGGCTAAGCTTACTATTTTCTATGTATGTGTAATAAATTTTACGTTGTGTGAAAATAATTTTTTACAAATTCTTTTAGCTTCATTTTCGACATATTTCCGTTATCCAGATTTTTGATTATCTTATTTACCTTTGGTCCCTATTAGTGCAGACAATCGACTTTGTACTGTATATTGAAAACATGCATAAATATTCTAGTATTTGTACAAAAAACTTTTTGCTTACTTTGACAAATATAGTGGATAAGTTAAAGAAACATAGTATTATTATTTTTAATATTTGAATCTGTAGTTTTACCTCAGATAGTACATGATTTTTATTTAATGTGGTTTAGGGATGAGTTTCGGCCTCCGAGAGGCAGGTTGGACATTTTGGTGCACTGCTCGCCACTTGAACTGTGAATTCCATAAACAAAGCAGGTTGTTGTTCTGGTACCAGATCCACTACAGTCAACTCTTGATTTTGCAACCATTAAACCAACTAAATACAGCCCCTGCTATAATATTCTACACAAGTATAGTTACCTCTTGCTTTTGCGACCACATGAATAGCAACCCTCTCAAAGCAACAACCCATTTCTCAGAAAGCATAGTAAATTTGGTTAAAAAAAAAAAAAAAATTCAAGGAAAATGGGTAGAAAAATAAGTTTGTTGCATTTATTATGGTGATAAATGGTTGCGATTCTCTTATCAGGCATTGTACTATAGAAAAACCTCATCATTCAAAATTCTATGTAAATCGAAGTTGCTGTTAGCCGCCAAACATAAGAATTGGATTTTACATGTTTTGTAGTTTGGTTAATTTGAAATTGCGCACAATATGTAATTCAAAGTAAAATTTCCTATAAGTTGATGTGTGGCGGCCAGGGAAGAGGTTTTTGTTTATTTCTGCGCAAGTCAGATGCACAGATTCAGGGCGGACCCTACTGAGGAGGCGTCTGTATTATGTGACGACGGCCTCGCACTGGCCCCTTGAAGAGGGTAGGGCAGTTAGGCCACCTGCAGAGCACAAAATCTGTGACTGCGAGGTGATTCCTCCAGGTGGCTGGGGCAAGGGTTATTGTTGGCCTCCCACTTGAGCCGGTTCCCAACAGGCTTCAAGTCATGAAGTTACGAAGAGAGTGTATCAGTGATCCTGGTAATTCCTGTGGGGAGGACACACTAGCCGTAAACCTTCCAGTTGAAGGTAAGAATAAGTACTGAGTGCATCAAGTGTTTTCAGAGATCAAGAAAGTACGTTAAGTGACTATGCATTATGGCCTTACTTATAATCAAGCCAGGAAGCTTGCATACGAGTATGCTGTGAAACTGAAAATTAAATACCCATCTAGCTGGGAACGTGATCAGAGTGCAGGCGTTGATTGGATGAAGAGCTTCATGAAGCGTCATCAGCACCTTAGTCTACGTAAGCCTGAGAACACAAGCCTAGCAAGAGCAATAGCATTTAATAAAACAAATGTTGAAGAGTTTTTTGATGACTATCGTTCTGTAATGGACAGATATAATTTTCCGCCAAACAAGATTTTAAACTTGGATGAAGCTGGTGCCACTACTGTGCTTCCAAGTCCAAAAGTAATGGCCAAAACGGGTTGGACAAGTAGTAGCATGGGAACATGGCGAACTGGTCACTGTTTGTGGTATAATTGTGGCAAATGGGAACAGTTTGCCTCCGGTTTTTGTTTTCCCAAATATTTATCTCAGGGACTGCTACCGTGCTGGAGCTCCAGCAAGAAGTTTGGGACTTCCATCTTCATCTGGTTGGATGACAGCTGATAAAGTTTTGCACCACATTCAACAGCAAACAAGCTGTACACCAGACAACCTCATTCTCTTGCTGCTTGAAAACCACAGCCAAGGATAACGGTATTGTACTTCTCACCATCCCTCCCCATTGTTCTCACCGCATGCAACCATTATATGTGGCTGTGTTTGGGCCATTCAAGGCTGTTTTGCGTGTTGCTTTCACTGACTTAACCTGATCACTAGCTTCCGAAAACAAAGTAATAAAAGTGGAAAACATAGCCAGCCTTGTAGGTGCAGCATACATGAACTCTTTCTCGCCAAAAAAATATTATGTCTTCTTTTTCTAAAACTGGAATTTGGCCTTTGAACCGTCTAGTTTTTTCTCAACAGGACTTCTTGGGTAGTTGCGTCTCGGATAGGCCATTGCCCGTTGAAGAAGCCGCTAATGAAGTGAATCATAATCGTCCAGAAGAAGACCCAGACACTGATGCTAATCATTCTCAGGTTTCATGTAGAAATAACCAAGAGGAAAATGAAAATTTTGCACTGAATAAGACACCACTAGTCACAGTGAGAAGGATTCCTTTTATAACAGCACCTGAAACTCATGCAAGTATTCCAACAAGTCAACAAAGAACTCCTCGTCAGAGCTCTTCTGCAGCACCAGAAGTTCTAACACCGGAAAGTATTTTGCATTTTCCAAAAGCAGGGCCTCGAACGAAAGGATTAAAGAGGAGGGAAAGAGTTAAATCGCGAATCTGTACTGATACGCCAGAGAAGAACAGACTGGAACAAGCTGAAGAAAAAGAGGAGAAGTAATGACAAAAACCAAAGAGGAAAGCTGAGAGGTAAGTAAAACGATGCTTGTTCAAATCCAGAAGACAAAAAAATCGAACGACACAGGTAGGAAATGAATCGGAAACAGAAGAATCTGATGAAGCAATGGAACTTTTGTCTGAAACTGAAGGCTTTGATTTGAGTGATAGTGACAGTGAGCTCAGTGGACCAATTACCTTTGATTGTTAGTGATCAAATTGAAATAGGTGACTTTGTAATGGTTAAGTTCACAGATCTGAGGGATAGGACAGTGTTTTATGTCGGTCAAATACAAGCCAAGCAGTGTAATGAATTTGAGGCAAAATATTTGAGAAAAAAAGGACACAAATTTGTTTACCCAAATGTGGAAGATGTTTCGATTGTACCACGGGAATATGTTTTTTTAAAGTTTCCTAGCCCCAGAAAAACAAGCGCACAGCAAATTACATGACTTTTGGAGTAAACTTTTGTAATTATTATATAAAGTAGAATAATGATGTAGTAAATAAGAGCATGTAATAAAGTTAATGGTGAAGAATTTTTCTCAACTTGTGTAATTGGCAACATTTCAGTTGTAGGCATGACTTATTTTTCATATCCCTTTCGTATAAAATTACATTTGTTTACTAGTTGTGTATTTTATTTCTTGCTCATTTTTTTAGAATGAAATCGTGTTTTCTTTATTAACAGTCTGTAATTTCTTTCACTTGATAATTGAAGTAAACATTTGTAATTATTGTATAAAGTATAATAATGACATATAATGTTACAGCATTTACTGAAATTAATGCTGAAGTGTTATTCATTTCTATTAAGCTTACTCTGTAGTATAACATTAGCAAAGTCTCAACTGTTGTCTGCCTAACTCTCATTTCTTCAAACTCCTTTAGTAACAAAATTGTGTGTTAACTGAGTGTATGTTGTATTTCTTTTTCTTTTTAAGAAATGAAATGTTTTGCCTTTGTTCATTGCAATTTATTTTGAATTGTATGCACAAAACAGTAATTATTTATTCTGTCTACACTAGCCACATATGTAATTTTCAATTGTCCACATTAGCCCCTACATGGGGCTAGAGTAGACAAATGCAAGGTTATTTTGAAAATTAAAATTAAGTATGAAAATAAAAGGGTAGAAAGACTGCTTGGCTTAAAAATGAATATTAATAAAACTTTATTTATTGATTAACCAAACATGGCAATTTATTTGATTTTTTTTTTAAACTTTATGTCAACATTAAAAAAAGTGTCCACACTAGCCCCCTTCTCCCCCCACCACCATATTTTTATTGGTGTTAACAAATCAAATAACTGTGTTATTTTCTTGTTTTGGGGTGTGTGAATAGTAAATTTTGATGTTAGAATGTCTTTGAATAAGATAGTAAAATTTTTCAATATTATGTGAATAGTTTTGAAGTTGGATAGCTACTATAGTCCATTCTCAGTTTCTTCGAATGTTGTGAAACAAACCTCTGAAAAATCATGCTAGGAGTAACATGTCAACCCCCCTTCCCTTCACCACGACATGTATTTCACACTTATGACAGCAAAAATAATTATATTTGTATTTGTTAACTGTGAAACCAGGTTTTATTTTTTGAATGATTATAATATATTTAGATGTGATGGCGAGACGGTTACAAATCCGAAGTTGGCCGAAGTGGCAACTGGCGACATGACCTGGAAAGTTACTATTTGCTGAACAAAGTGTTAATTTTTCTTCCTGTGAAAAATACTTAATTTTGTCACATAAAGTTTGTACTTTTTGTTTTTTTGCAAACGTACCTAGGCAAGTTACGATGCTGTGATAAATCTGTGTTGCCACGGCAGGAATAAATATACACTAACGTGTGTTGTAACTGCGGTGTGTGAAAGAGGTTCGTTGCCTTTAAGTTACGCTGGGCCAATGAGTTTGTAATTACAAATATTAGATGTGCGAAATTTATACGTTTTAACAGTGAACTGTTTTTATGACGAAATTAATTATTTGAATGTCACGTCTGTTTATTCATCGCAACTTTGTAACTTTGCCCTACTTGAGTTGCTATAAATTTTAACATTACACTTGAAATGGAACGTCAAAACCAGAACGAATTTACCTAACTCATTGCCAACTTAACTGTAAAACTGCATGTCAGTGTGTACACTAGTATAAATGCAATTAATTAGCAGTGTTTTTTTTAATGTTGATTTTAAAAGTGCTCACTTTACCATGAACAGTCTATACAACAGATTTTTGTACCATTTTTTGGGTCTTGTAATAACTAATGAATACTCTGTGTGTATCTCGGCTTTCAAGCAGTTAAAACACTTAAAATCTAAAGTCTTTACCACACATGGTGAGATAGTGAGGTGGAGATGGAGCATTGGTGGACTGCAAGAGTTGGGGGAGATAGGAATATCCCTGAGAGAACCCATCATACAATTGCAACATCCACCACATTTCCAACATGCAAAAATCTGGGTGTGACTCCATCACAAATCAAGTTCAGTTCACTGTGCTGCCCTTCTGAGTTGTCTGACCACTGCACCACTGTAGGCGCCTTGAGATAAACTGGAAGTAGGTGTTACTGCTCTGGTTCATGTCGGTGAGGTGTGGTGGGAGAGACTTGCTTCAGAGAACGCTTAGACACAGTTCTGGTCAGAACTGCGCTGCACACATTCTTTCCAGTAACTTGAAGGATATATGGATATTTCTTTAGAATTTATAACACGTCAATATTTGGTAAAATTATGGTGGATATCTTTGTACATTTAATATCTGTACTTAAGTGTTTAAAACTTTATTGTAAGGGTTGTTATTATTATAATTGATATTTTTATAATTTTGTTTACGGAATTGCCTTAAAATGAGTGCATTAAAATAATTTTGCACAATTATTTTTTTTTTTCTGCAAGTTAACATTATTGCATTGCATATATGATAAATGTGAGTTTTTGTAGTGATAGTTTCAGTATTTGTGTTGTAAGGTATTGCATGTTCTTATGAGCATTAGAAAATTATGCTTTGCAGTCCAAAATACCAGTTTTTAATCATGGTTTATTATTCACTTGACGTGCAACCTGGATAGGTGGTGTGGCCAAGCCTTCCCACCCCCCTCGGAGTCTGGAGCCAGGAAGATGTTGCTCCACGTACAGGGGTTTCTAGTGGCATGAGCTCTTCCCCGGTAACACTGTTACCCTGCTGTCCGCCCTAGGAGGTGCTGAGAGGGCAGCAGGGCAAAGTGGTTGCTGTGTTGGTGGGCTTGGCCGATGGCAAGGACCCAGGGTGTATTACTGATGATTAACAGTAGAGGCAGTGGAAGGGCAAGAGATGGACCTTGGGATGTGGAGGATCCCTGCGCTGTATGCTGTTCCTACTGAGATAGTGCTGCCGATCTGGGAGGATTCTGCCGGGTGGTGGTGATTACCGGACCGTAATCAAGCAGCTTCCCCTCTTAAACAGACCTTTTTGACTGTCTGTTCCATGTCCCACAAAACATATTGCCTGATTCCCTGCTATATTCTTAGCCTTTGACCTTCCTGCTTTATGGTGGGGCATCTGGCAGGATACCGTCTCAGTCTTACGCAAGTTCGAGTCGAGAGACAATAAGGCCTAACAATTTGTAAGGGCCTTCCAGAGAAATGGAGCCCCTCTCTGGGGCTGGTGCCAGGAGATACATTTGCTTCTCAATGAAGGGAGTCCCTCCACCTGGCGATGGCAAGCCCCGCTCCTTGACTGAGTGACACCGAGAGAAATGTCCTAATATCGCTGGTAGCTTGACGCTCAGCTGAGCTGAGAAACATTTCCAACTTNGGGGGGGGGGGGGTGCACAGGGAAACAGTATCGCTAGTAACCAGGTTGAGGTAGAGAACAGATCCCTGCGTGGTTAGTTGTAGCCTGAAGGGCTTAGGGGGCACAGATATTGCCTGATAAAGAGGGGACGGCGGATCACTGGGTAGGAACCAGGTAGACACAGATTGGTATGTTTCATGTGGGTTTATTGGATAAACCACATACAACCCCAGCCTTGACTGCCAAGGAGGTTTATATCTCGTGAGTGAAATGGCAGGGTGAGGCTAACCCCTGACAGCAAAATTTATATTGCGCCATTTTGAAAAAAAATATTTGACCTACTTAAATTATATAGGCTTACATGGTGCACTGAAGTTCTACTGTTTCCCGAGACACTGCATAAATGTTGCATTTTATCATTTGGTAATATATTATTAAAAAAAGATTTAATTGAAAGTGTTTAAATTGTTTATTGGACATGACAAACTTATCTAAATAATTTCTATAACTGCTAATCTGTAAGTAAAGTCCGGCACACTAAAACATGGCTTACTGTAGCAGTACTTATGTGTACAGTTTGGTAGGAGTTGGTAGGTTGGTCCTGGCCATGTCACATGAAAGCCCCGGTTTCTCATGTGCTGTTTTCATTACTCTATTGGCACATTCTGTGTTTGTCATAGATACCGCTACATATTAAAGTCGGTTGAAATTGTTTGGGGCATATGGCTTACTTCCTTAAAGTATTTACATGGTTGTTATGTGGAAAATATGTGACTACCTCCTTAAGTCATATCAGTTAAGATGGACTACAGAAGTATAACGTGCAACCTGAATTTGATGGGTTGTTTCCCGAGATAGGACACAAAAGCTTAATCTATCATGTAGTGCTATCTTCTAAAATAGCTGACAAATTGTTATAATACATTAGCTTATTTTGTGCTAACATAGACACTGCCAGCATACAAAGTTAAGTTGTAATTGGTTACGTGGTTTCATAGATACAGCATAATAGTCTGTAATGTTCACGTAGCCGTCATTTTGAAAATAATAGTCTGGCCCACTAAAACATGCCAGTTTTTGTGATTTAGTAGGAATCGGTTGATTGTTTCTCGAGATATGACATTTAAGCTTAATTTTTCATGTGGTGCTATATTACAAAATGGTGGACCAAAGAGGCTGTGTGTTGACATATTTGATGCTTCTAAAAGATACTTTCAGCATACTAATATTGGTTGAAATTAGTCTGATGGTATTGCAAATATTGCAAATGAACCTAAAATATCTACATTGCCACCATATTGTAAATGTTATCCATTTAAATTGCATATATAAACATGGCCTACAAAAGTATTACTTATATACCAAATATAGCAGGAATCAGTTGTGTAGTTACAAAATTGTAATGTAAAAGCATTATTTTTCATGTTGCATTATCTTCCAAGTTGGCAGATGAATATCATTATCACGTTCTAAATTAAATACCTACATCATGATTTGCTAATGTACCAAATTTGGTTTAAATCAGTTAAATGGTTCCCGAAATATAATGGAAAGCTTAATTTTTCAATTTGCACTATCTTCCATAATGGCGGACCAATAAGAATATTGCTTTATAATTTCAATGCTCATATTAATAAAATTATCACTTTCTAAATTAAATGTTTATATAATGCTTTGCCAATGTACCAAATTTGGTTTAAATTGGTTCAATGTTTCCCAAGATATAACATAAAAGCTTTATTTTCAATTTGTACTATTTTACAAAAGGTGCACCAATAATGTTATCTGTTTTTAGGTTAAGTACAGTAGAACCTTGATTATCCGTGATAATGTAAGGGATGAGCAAGTCAGATAATGGAAAATGATGGTTAGGTGAGTTGTGCGTACCTCTCACGGTTAGGTGAGTCGTGCTTATCTCTCATGGTTAGGTGAGTCGTGCTTACCTCTCATGGTTAGGTGAGTTGTGCGTACCTCTCACGGTTAGGTGAGTCGTGCTTACCTCTCATGGTTGTTAGCTGGCAGGTGGCTGATGATAAAGTGTTTTACCCTTTACAAAAGAAAATTAACTTTCTTTATTAATGAAACATAAATGTTTAAAAAGAAAGGCGTGTTTCAATAAAAAAATTCTTAAGAAATGTGTATACAAATGCTGCTTAACAGCAAAATTAACATAATAACCGGGCTGTGAATTGGCCCAATAAATGTAGCCCGACAAACTGTTTATGTACTGTTGACTGTAAAAATAAGACCTATTTACTCATGTAACAATATTGANAAAGTGTTTTACCCTTTACAAAAGAAAATTAACTTTCTTTATTAATGAAACATAAATGTTTAAAAAGAAAGGCGTGCTTCAATAAAAAAATTCTTAAGAAATGTGTATACAAATGCTGCTTAACAGCAAAATTAACATAATAACCGGGCTGTGAATTGGCCCAATAAATGTAGCCCGACAAACTGTTTATGTACTGTTGACTGTAAAAATAAGACCTATTTACTCATGTAACAATATTGAAATAAGTATGCATGTTCCAGTTAAAATTATTCTCCGGAATAAAGGTGAAAATTATTGTAAAAACTGAGCCACGAATTGGTCTGAAATTCGCTGCTCGACAAAACAGTTTGTTTACTGTTTCTTTAAAAAAATGAGGCTATTTTGTACTCGCAGAACAATATTTTAAAAGGCAGCTGTGTTTCAGTTAAAATTCCTTAGTAGGGCAGATATGAACACTGATGTAATCATCAATATTAGCATAAAATAGCAGGCCTTGAATCTGCCTAAAACTATAAACATTGTACATTAAAGCTGTTGCACCATTTAAATGATATGGCTTCAAATTTTATACAAACTGTGTAGTTTGAGGCATTTTTATTTGGCAGAATAGCCATCAGTCTTGATTGCCTGTAGTTTGAAACACAAACAACGTCGAAGGTAGGTTAAGATCAACAACCAACTTCCTAGTGTTGTGCTCATTTTGCACTGGCCTTCTCCATCTTGCTTTTGCTTGTTCTCCCTCCTTATCGCTCGCTACCTCCCCTCTTCCAGCCGGTCGTGTGCAATCAATACTTCTCCACCTGGCAACTGGAGAACAGTCAACCATGAGTCAGAGGGGAAGTGAAGAGGCAGTACTGAAAAGAAGGGGAAGAGAGGGGCGAGAAACAGCCTCTCGTTCCTAAGGGAAGGAGAACAGAGAAGTCCGTGGACCTTCTTTTGACCAATTTACACCACCACCGACATGTTTCCAGATAAATGAAGATGTTTTTAACCGCTGTCATAAAAAATGGACAAGATTAAAAAATCGTGGTTAATTTGCAAATTGGATGATTGAGTTGCGAATAAGTGGGGTTCTACTGTACTTACATCATGCGCTGTCAGTGTACCAAATTTGGTTTAAATCGATTAAATGGTTCTCAAGATATAATGGAAAAGCTTTATTTTTCAATTTGCAGTACTATCGTCCAAAATGGCAGACCTATAAGAATATGACTTTGTAATTTCAATGCTTACATCATGCACTATCAACATACCAAATTTGGTTGAAATTGGTTAAATAGTTCCCAAGATATAACATAGTGCTATAAATTTTAAAAAAATCCGCCATTTAGAGAATAAGTAGCCGGTGCGATTGAAAACTATAAAAGTCTGATGTCGTTACTAAATGTTATATGTGGAAATAGTTTGGTGAAATTTGGTTGTCTGGTTTAAAAGTTATAAGGGGGGACGAGACATACATTCCAGACAGATTGAATTTCTTTCGGAAAGTAGGCTAAAACACTAGACTAAACTATTGAAAGGATAAATTGAAAGCAGCTTTCTTTGACACACCTGTGAACACACGGATTACCTGCACGTTCATATCCGGATAGTTTTTTTCGTATGTGAAAGTTTTTAAGAGAACAGACAAGGCAAAAACTTTGTGTGCTTTTTAAAAAAAAAATTTTTATCAAAAAGCAGCATTTTTTTGACAATTTGATACTAGGAAACTAAAATTCGTAGCTTGGATAGCCACAAAGGTACTGCTGAACTTCTTTCGTAGGTAAAAAAAAGCGAAGCTAAAAAATTTGCACTATTTTCCTGCATCTGATAGGGGATGAGTAAATTGATATTTATAGTCCAGGAGAACTTCAAAATACGTGAACTCACATTACCATCTAAATTGGCATAAAAACAGAACAGCAAATCATTCTGCTCCCGACAAGATGTTTTGTTTTCAGTTTGCTAGAAAATACACTGTTATTCATTCACAAAATAATAATCTAAAAGTTAGGCATGGTATGGTTAAAATTATTTCTCAGAACTGCAGATATGATCACAGTTTAATGTCAAAATCAGCATGAAAATTGGACTGTGAATTTGCCTAATATGCATCACCCAAGACGTTTTGTTTGTTTTCCTAGAAAATAATAATATCCATTCAAGCGATTAACTAAAAGATAAGATGTGTTCCAATTAATATCTTTCCGTAGAACTGCAGGTATGAACACAGAAATACCGTCAAAACACAAATATTATCTTTATTGCAAAACAAAATAGGGCGGCCTTGTACCTTTCTGCCACAGCTGTCCCGCCAATGAATAAAACAATTATTTGTAAAAAAAAAAATGCTACAAGTCAAATGCAAATATTTTTCTCACATTTTCCTTTGGTTTTCTTTCATGGTGGGCACTGAAAGACTGGCATTAGCTAACTTCATTCCAGTTCACATGTAGAATATTATAGCTGGGGCTCGATTTATTTTGTTTCCGGGAAGGGGGGTGGGGGGTTAATTTAACGTCTTTCATGAAACTGCATTGATCTGCAGTTCTTGGTATTTTTTTTTTAATCAAGACATTCTGCAGATCAATTATCTCCATTTGTACAGAAATGGGAGCTGTTTCGACATCAAAAGAAAATTGACTGGTTTAGAAAACTAGCCAGGGTCGTGCATATGTGTAATCATCTCATCTCTCCCCTGAAGATGGTTTAAGTGACCTGTATTATCTACTAGGAAGGTCAAACTTTGTACGCCTGTCTGATTCTTTAGAAGCGATACATCCTCACCTTTCAGTTTTAGGAACAGTATTATTTCTTCCACAGGTAAATAAAACCTCTTTAGTAAATCACGGCAAGACAGCCAGTGAACCTCGGTGTAGAATGGCAGTCCCTCAAGTTCACTTTTCAAGTCCTGAAGATGTCCACTGGATCGGATGAAATTCACAGTTTTCAACACAGTCTTGAGCCTGTAGTCGATTCAATTCTCAGTCTTTTCAAATACAGAACTTGCTTATGAATAAGGCAGTGGAAAGATTGCAATTTTGGTTTGTCTGGAAACTCAATCTTTAGTTTTGCTTCTAGTGTTGGAACAAATTCTTTGACTTTGCCTGTCATCCCTGGAGTGCCCTTGTTAGTCACAGTTACGAGTCTCTTTAGAAGATGTTTGTATTTCATTAGAATGCTCCACACAGCATCACAAATTTCCTTTCCAGTTGTAGTTCCATGGATGGGAATCAATTTCAAAAACTCGTCATTTCCCTCCCCCCCCTGTTGTAACGTCCTGATTACTGTCACTTACATAAAGTGCAATTGAAAAACATGAAATGTTGCAGCTTAAAACCAGTTGTTCTCGCAATGTCTGCTATCTCAGTTAACCTTTTAGCTGCTTTTATATAATGCATTCCTTGACCAAGGAAGCTTCACTAAAAAGTTTTGGTTCACCAGTAGGTAGCTAATTTTGTAAACTGGCTTTTAGTTTAGTTTTTCGTATCTTAATTCATCCTGAAAATGGGTAAAATTTTCTTTGAGAATTGTATTATAGTGAAATTAAATATGATACTGTTTAGTGACATTAATACAGTCATTGCAAATAATGCACACAATTTTACCTTTTGCCTCTGTGCAAAAGTAACTAAGTTCCTCTTTTTTTTCTGCTTGGCTTGGAAAGTGACATTGATCACAAATCACATTTACATTCGCAACACAAAACTGTTTTCTTGATTGCTTCTATTAAATATAAACAGTGACACAAATATGAGCTCACTTGTAGTGCAGTTAGCAGAACAAGCAGACGGCTATAGCGGACCGACCTGCTTCACAGCAGATGGCAAACGCTGCAATACTGATGTAGCACTTTGCAAAGCAGTTGTAGTGGGCGTGCATTCCAACAGATGACATATGCAATGGCACTTGTGTACAGTGAGAGCAATGACATGGATCAACCACAAGGTTTTTGCAGTAGAATAAAAACTAATTTATAAAAATGTCTACTAATTTTGTTTGTTTTACTTATTTGTTCACTTTCATTTGGAGGAGAGAAGGGCCACAAAAAAAAAGCCCTTGCTGGCTGTATGCAACCCATGGGCCGCCAGTTTGACACTCCCAGTATAGGGTATAATTTCTCTCGGAATAGGTCAAAATATTAAAATTAATCAGTATGTCATTAAAACAACATGTTATTTTTGCTCTATAACCATTGAACATGGACACATTTGTTGAGTTTTTGAGGGTCTAAATCAATTAAAGTAATTCAGATTTGATCTTACAAGTGCATAGATTTTATTATAGGTGGGACGTACCCAGATTTTGGCACCAAACCGAACTATAACGTAACCTAGAATATTTTTATTGAACCGAACTTTCCACGAACGGAACCATGCTATAATTCATTGAACTCTAACCAAATTTAAAAAATGCATTACCCACTCATATATGCCTTCACAGTTCAGCCCTTAATTGTTCAAGGATATAACAAAAAACAAACACGTAGAACCACCTTAACATTTCCATCTATAGACCAACCAACATGTAGTATAAAAAATAAACACATATGTACATATGTGTTTATGTTTACACTTAAAACCTGCATAGTTAGGTAATTTCGTATTGCATCCCATGTTTGTTATTTTTCAATGTCTTTGAGGTGAAGTAAGTTTGTTTCAAAAGTAGTTAATAATATTCATTTCTGGCAAATTTTCGAACTGAACGTGAACTCTTGTCAATTTTTTGAACCGAACTAGAACCAGTCTACCAGTCTTTTACATGATAATCAATTTTGAACCGAACTGAATGTAACCTTAAAGTTCAGGTTCAGTTCGAAATTTGAACGTTCAACCCATCTCTATATTTTGAGTAAATTCATGGGAACCATTTGAATCTATCAACTTCTTCTATGTTTAATTTTGCTACCATAGCAGTTTAAAAACAGCCTGATTAAAAAATTTTGCTTATAGGGGTTGGAGGTGGGTCAGAATCTTTCTAAAATCCAGTAACGACTCCTTCAAAGTATGTTACAACATTTTTCCTGGGAACCGATAGAGGTTATAATTTCGAGAGATGACTGTTTCATGTATCTGCCATTTCTTTCTGTCGTCACCTTCTTACTTCTCTGCAATCATCAGCATAAAGGCCGTGAAGCTGTAACAGTTCAAGAATCTTCGATTTTAATGCATGTTCTAAAGTAGAATACTTATGTGCTAAAAATATTGATAAATCCAAGTTAAGCACGACTACTGTAAACATTTTTCTGCCTGAAGAAAACTCAATGATTTCAATTTTAGTCAAATCACAGATTGCATTTCATGGTTTTTGTAATATTCTGTTTAAATAAAGCTCTGTCATTGTTTGGACATGAGAAACAAAGTAAAATTATTAAATATTCATTATATTCGTTTCAAAATTAATATTTTGCTTATTTTGCTTTAATCAGGATATGATTAAACACAAAAAATTGTAAAACATTTGAAGCATTCAAAAACTTTGTCACACCTTTAAGTTTAACCCAAGAAATGACAAGAATGTAATACAGCAGTGTTGCTTCGTAGTTGTTGGAAATAACAGTGGCATGAATTATTTGGTTTTTGTAAATCATGCCGAAGTGTATTAAATGTTGTGTTTTATATTAATGTTGCCGATTTCAAGTAAAAATTTTAAAAAATTGAAGAAGATATAAAACAATTCTCAGCATAAATGGAAGAAAAATATATTAATAAATGTGTTCTCTAGTGATAAAATATGTGTGTTGCCACAATATGGAAAAGAAAATTTTTTTTGTGAAAATTGGTTAAAAACTGTGGCCGAGTTTAGAATGAGCGTCATCATAAGACAAGAGCATATAGAGAAAGGGGGAGGGGACATGCTAAGCTCCTCTCCACAGGGTGCCTTACCCCCACCCAAGCAGCTACGCACTTTTTTTTAATTTGTGATTTTTCAGACAGGGACGAATAAATATCGGCATTAAGATTTGTTTCTTTACAACCTTCAGTAATTACTTGTTCAATACGGCATCCTCTGAATATCCCACTTGCATTTGTCATGAGTTATGTATGTGGCTCTAGGGCTTGTTGCTTATGCATTATTTGGCAACAAAGAGATACCTTATATGCCCTTGCAGGATATTAATTTACTCAAAAGAGGTGTATATTTAAACAAATCAATATTCCAGTAACCAGTCTTTTGGTTTCCCTGCAAGATGTCACTGAAAATGGACTTCTTACTTAGTAAAACTTAGATGCAGCTCAATCTTTTAACTTTTTGGCTACAAGGGAATTGAGATATTATTTTATTCAGAATACATGTGCCTATTAAATTAACATTTAAATTTGAATTCATATTGGTTTTATGTAATAGTCAATAAAACACAGACTTTATTTTAAAAAAATGAAACGTAGTTTAAACATAATTTTGAGATTTTTGAGAGATTATAGTTGTGGTAAGTTTCGGTTTTGCAAAGTCACACTCGGAAACCTTGGCACCTCATAAAATTGCCAGTCTGCTGTAATATATATTTTAATGTTAATAATTGTCAGTAGCTAGATCGGATTCCACAAAAGATATAAAAATCAAATGTTTGACCACAATAATAAAGGGTCTGAAAATTCACAAATAAAATTAGCGATATTCTTATGCTAAGTAAACTTTAACCTTAAATCCTAAAGAAAAATTTATCATGCAAAGTGATGATCACAGCTCCTGTTTCATTAATAAATGCCACAGTGTAGTTGTCAACAGTGACAATAAATCACAACAATTATGTCCTCAGTACTCTTCTTTCTTAATGTTTTTATTCTTACAGTTACGGTTGTTTTCAATCACTTTTTTACACTGTAATTGTAGTATTTATACATCCACTTGTATGGTGTAGCTTCAACTTCAAGCACGCAACATTGCTACCTTTCGCCTGGAGGAACCTGGGTTGGATTCCCAGCGCTGCCATTGGTGTCTTTCCCCAGCTGATGGTTGTACTGGAGCAGTGTTGACCTAGCCCTNNNGTTCTGAGGCGTTTACGAAAACTAACCTTGTAGAGGTAACTGGGTTATCTCGGTCACATCATAAGGTTAACTTGATCTCTGACAGGTTACCAGGTCATTTACAGATGTTGGAAACAAATACAGAATATTATGATGGGAGGCACATTAAAAAAATTAATTAATAAATAAACAGGAATACTTGTTGACATTTATTGAATTTTGTGTTGGATGACAATGGTGATGACAACTTCTACCTACGGCTACACACTCGTCTAGTGACATAACAACCTGAAAAACACTTCTGGTGTGCTAGTGTTTTCGTCCAAGATTTTTTTCTGATGCGTTTGCGCATGCGTGCATATGTGTGTGTACGCACGCATGTGCGCCTCGCACAACTTTCTGTTTTATGTACTCATTTTTCATGCCCTTTTAATTTTTCCATTTGCTCAGAGAGTTTACCTGGGAGTCAAGCAGGTTTGGTTTAGAGTTGAATGAGTAAAGGGACTGAGTTAACTCAAAACATGGGTTAACTCTGGTACATCACATTTCTGTACAGAGAGAATTCAATTTTTTACGCGACTGGGTTAACCTGGTTTGTTTTCACAAGTGTCCCAGTTCACTTCTCCAGACATTGAGCCATATCTACCTCATCCCGTTCCCATTCTCCCTCCTTACACAAGTACAGTAATTGCTTCTGCATGTAAGCCCTGTAGGGGGAGAAAATAACTTTAATTATTATCTGTTGATGTTAATATAAAAATTATATGGCATTTTTAGTATTAGTTTAGCAGTTGATTGTGAAATGTGTAGCACTGCTCTTGAATATGACTAGATAGTGTGTGACGTAGCTTTACTGTTGTGTGAATCAGTGTGGTATAGTGACGACTAGCTGCGAGATGATGTAAGACAGTTGCAGAATGCTGTGTTCTTGAGTGTGTCTTGTGTTGTGCAGTAAGGCAATGTTGTACGGAGTGCGTGGAGGCTACAGGAAGCATCTCGTAGCGCTCTTAGTCAGTCTGTGTGCTAATGATGTGTTTGTGTTTGTCTCTGTGCTTGCCAGGAGACTTGATGCAAGGCAAGTGTCTTTGCCCTCCCCCATTTGTTTATTACACTTCTCTCTCACCACTTCCCCCATTTTCTTTGACTCACAAGTAGATTTGTGTGTGTATGTGCTGAAACATTTACATTTTGTTTTTAAATTTTCCCTGTTGTTCTTTTAGAGTGTTCGACTTTATAGTCTAGCAATGCTTATTTAACAGTTCTGCTTATTCTCTTTTTGTGTGTGTATAGATGATAAAATCATGCTAGCAGAAACTCCAGACAGCAAATTCTTTCATCGAGGGGGTTATGTATTTCACAGTGTCTCTATGCTTTGAATCCTGTAACGTTGTGCGTATGATACAATGTGATGCGGAGTGACGTGGAGATGTCGTGTGCAGGCATACAGATGCTGACGCTGCTGGTGCCGATCCTCGTCAACTGTCTACTGGAGGACTCGGGGCTGCAGGAAGCAGGCCGGTTCAGGCGAGCCTTGCACGACCAGTGTCTGCAGAAGCTCATGAAGATAGGGCCCCTTTACAAGCAGGTCAGTGCTTCCTTCAGCTGTGTTGAGAGTAGGGATGCATTGGTTCCAGTTGTCAGTTCTCAGTTGCACTGGTTCTTAGCCTTGGAAATCAGAACTGAGAACCAAAATTATGTTCTCTGTTCCTTCACTTTATTTATAACAGCAGCCTACATTGCTCCTGCCAAATTCCTACAACAGTGATAATTTATAAGTAAAATGTATTCGCCAAAAAAATAGCACACGTAATGCAAAACAGCACACAGTTTTGCCATTGTAAATTAACATGAACTAAAAGATGTAACATTGCAGTTTTTCAGGTTGTTAGTTTTATTAATGTCTTTTGATTGTGGATAGTTTTGCCGTGGTGGCAAGTCATTAATATAATTTTCAGATTAAGTTTTGGTGGATTGTTTAAGTGGAGTGCAGTTTATATTTGGTCATTTCACGAGTTTTTGGTGTAGAGATTAGTTGGAGGTTATTGTTCAGTAGGCATTAGAGGGTAGTAAGTATTGCATTTTGTCGGTCACGTGAATTGAAAGAAAAGTATCCTGAATGGCTCTCGTCTCGCAATTGCTGGTTTGATAAGTGGTGTGGCGTGGTCAGCCGACAGCCAATCAGAGCGCAGGTTAGAACAAAGTGTCACTGAAGGTTGAGTGGAGCGCATTTCTCTTCCACAAATACCGCCACCACCGCCGAGAACGGACGCGTGTGTGCTGAGGTGCCATAATCCCAGACGAAAGGAAATAATGTATTTAGTGTGGAAAGTTTACAGTGCGTAGGTAGCACTCGTGGCTTAACTTCTAAAACCTTTATCGGACTGAACAAACATTGTTTCTACTAAGTAAGTTTCCGCCCACGTATGTAGCCACGAGGGTGTAGGCAGCTTCGTGTTTGTCTCCTTCGTAAATTTAGACGCAAGCAGTTCATCTGTAATTGCTGCAAGATGTTTTTAGGTTTCATCATCGATAATGGAAATTGAGTGATATGTTTTTTTTTGAGAACATGAGTGGATCAATAAGAAATGAGAGCAGAATTTTGGCATTCTAATTCAAAATAACTTTTACTAACCTCTCTCTGCAAAATTCGCTGAGCTAGCTAAAGTTTTTTTAAAAAGAAATATAACATGTCTCTTCATTAATTTTATGGTGTTTTTCTTTTAGTCAACTATAAGACCTCGAAATAATTAGCTGTGTAATGGATTTTTTTTATATTATTATTATTGAGACACTAATGGTTTGTGTGGTGACAGGAATTCAAGGCGCTAATGGCGCAATCGACAGAGCTACGCACAAAGCTGGAGGCGGCGGTGAGGGCGAGTCAGCAGACTCAGCAGCGGACGAGGGTCGAGTCGAGCCTCGCAGAGTCGACATCTGCGCAGGTGCCCACCATTCAGCTGAAGAAGGACTTTAGCAACTTCACCTCCTCGTAGGCTCGCGTGCCGCACTCCAGTAACCCTCTAGGACTGCCAGGCTCATCATTGGGAAACCATCTTACTTGCAGTAGTAATGTATCCAGTACATTCTTGTTAACTGTTGCCAACAGGAACTCCTTTAGCAATGAAAGTTAAAATTACATATTAAAGTAACTACACTATAAAACGTAAACAGAATACACTGTGGAGATACACACGTTCACACACACACACACACGCACATTAACCCACACACACATTTTCACACGCGGATGTGCGGTCGTGGCGTTTCGCTGGCTAGGCCAACTTCATCAGGTGGCTTCATGCCCACAGCTCATGTAGATGGTTTCGCCAGTGGGGTTTTATCTCAGTCAATTATTTTTGCCACTCAGAGGGTGGTCAAGTACCCTAAGATTGTACAACTTCTCTGAAGTCAGGTGTGCTGGGTAAAGTGGTCGATCTGTGAGAAAGGACCTCCCACGCTATGCTGAATCTGCCTAAACTAGTCCCTCTTTGCCAACAGGGTTGGCTAAGGAATTTATTGTTGGTAACGTGGACCGTGATGGAGCAGCCTCATCAGAAAACTCCTCTACGTTATGGTAAAAGTCCAGGATGAGAGGTAATGGTAGTACTGGGAAGCTGGACCAGTGCCTGCTTGGCATAGTTCTCAGTGACAGTAGTGATGGCAGTCGTGTCTACTTGCCCCTGACTGTGTCTTCTGGGACCATGTGGCGGTCGCCCTTAGTTCATTGCTCTAGGAAGCTGCCACTTACCTTGCAGGTAACTTTTGTCCGTGATCTTTTGCCCCATCACTCCTACCTCCATTTGTAGTAGGCGAGGTGTAGGTTGGTGCCCTGGGGATCAACACTTAGATGGGGTCACGCCTTTGGATGAACTCCCAAGAATTGAGTGACAGTTCCTTGATCCACCCCATCTGGAATCTTAGCCACTCATCATACACCCTTTACTAGGTGTGGACTGCGCAGATGTTGATGTGGTGAATCTCACAGGACCATTTGCTTACACTGCCCCTCTGCAGTGATAAATTGAATTTCTTACTGTTACGCTTGCTGCTGAGCAATACTCTAGATTACAGTGGTCTTGGATTTTTATATTGGGCCTTTCCTCCCGGTCTCCGCTGACGAACTGTGGACTGTCGTCGCGCCGTGCCTCGGAACTGAGGCATACCTAAGTGGAGAACATTACACATGCTTTGCTTGCACTACCAAGGTGTGTAAATAATGAGCTGTTTGTGGCAGAAGCAGGGATGAGAATGAGCTGCAAGCCCACAGCCCTCTCACCTGTCACCTTAAATATTCTCAGGTGGAATCATGCCATGGTGGTGGTGTTCGGGGATCTGGGCCTACAGGCAGCAAAGCTGCCTTCACATGAAGCAAAACACATGCAAAACTTGTACAAGATGTCCTATTTTCAGAAGAGTTTTGCATGAAACAAGTGATTCTATTCGTCATTCTCTGCTAGTCATGTGACTACCTTCACATCAATCAGAGACGTAGAAGAAAAGCAGCTGTGCAAAGAGGAATCAGGTGAAAACATTAATTGTGAATATCCCTTGAAATAGTTTTTCTGGAAATGGAGTGCAGTTCGGATAATGTGAGATTGTTGGATGAGTACAAGAAATATCCAGTTCTATTTAACAGCCACTACTATAAAACGGCATGTGTTCATGAGGTTTAATTATTAAAGTTATGACTATTCTAATTCCATCAACTTTTCTCAAGCAAAAAGATATTTGGATTACATTATGAAAAGTAGACAGAATGTACAAGTACTCACAGGTGGTACTCGTGGATACACACACACAAACAAAAGTCATACGAACACATTTACCACGCGGATGCGCGGTTGCATGACGTTTCGCTGGCTAGGCCAGCTTCATCAGGCGGCGCGGTGGCACACTGCAGTCTGGTGAGTGGTGGTTGGCACACAGTGAACCTAGCGACCAGTAGGCGAACTAGGGTGAGGCGGGAAATTTGAAATGTGGGGGAGTGCTTATCTTATTTTTAAGCCAGGTGTCTGTCTGGATTCGGTGATTTATTGGAGGGCCAGTTCCCAGCATCGCAGTTCTGCGCTATTATTAGAAGGAGGTAGGGCCCTCACCACTCTGGTTGTGTAACAGGAGTCAAAGTTCTGGTTGTGAGATGCTGTATGTGCTGCAACTGGCTTCTCCTGCAAACTTACACCAGCTATGGCTTGTTTGATCTTCGCTCACCATTTATTCTCTGTCTGAGTGTGTTGGTAGTAAGACCAATGTACTCTGCATTGCAGTGAACGTACTGTAGCTGGTAGATAAGAATTCCTGTTGCACAGTTGTAGCTGCCCTGGATAGGATAAGTCTGATTGGTGCGCCTGCTGTTGGAGAAGGTGGAAGACCGGTGTCTAGCACAAGAGCTGCAACGTGGGCTATTGCAAGGATGAGACCTCCTGGGGGTGGTGATATTACTGACTCTGGCATTGGGTGGCAATTTGGGGTGCACCAGTTTGTTTTGAATGTTGGGGGATCATTTGAAGACCAATCTGGGTGGTTTGGAGAACAAGTTTTGAGTGAGTGGTGATGAGGCCAGAGTTTTGTGTCCACAGTTGACAATGGTTCTGAGTTTGTCCATGCTCTCGTGGTAGGGGCAACAAGAGGGTTATCAGAGTCACTGTTCTTAGTTTGAGGATCTGTGGTTGAAGTGGCACACTGAATTTGTGAACCAGGGATTTGGGGTAGCATCTATCGAAGAATTTCACACTTTTGTGGTACAATATCAATAACTATTTGATAAAAATGGTAAATCAGTTTTAAATTCTCTCTCGCGGACTTATTTTTAGTACAATTATCTGCGTTTCAACCTTAAAATTTGTGCCAAACAAATTTCAAAATGTTATGCGAGCACAATTTTTGATTTCAGCTCAAGTGTTCTTTGAAGTATGGGTATTGGTCTGCCTACGATTCTGGTTTAGCTTCTGGCTATTTTGGATTTCAGTTTTGTTGTAAAACTTAAAATAAAATTATGGCTGAATCAGGAGAAGAATTTCCATGAAATATCTTTTATCTTATTCTAATGACATTAACAATTAATTTTAACTGAAGCCAAACAAAAAAATAATGCAATTTTTTAAAATTTGTATGCCAGTACATATAAATTAGAAATTCCAGTATATTCAGTAATTAATTTTTGTGAATTAATTTTGCACATTTTAAAAATATTTTTGACAGACTGCTGTTTGATGTAATAAAACAGAATTATAAAATACCCGGAAAATACAGTAATTTATTTTTTGGCACTTGGAACTTAAAATGGGAAAATCCTACTAGCTCAGGTGCAAGGCTGTTCTCGTCTCTCCACGCCTCTTCTGTTGGCCTAATCCCTACCTACTGGTAACTGCAGTTGCTTTTATAACTGGAGACTAAATAACTAGTGCGGTTATCAACTTGAAAATAATTAAAAATTCCTTTGCAGAAGAGTTGAACGAAATGCACAAAAAAAAAGTATGTTTGTTCTAGATTAGTTCAGGATAGCTATAAATGTACTTTTTTATCCCACCAAACAAATTACTTAAAGGTCACAGACTCTCAGTAGATTTTGTGGGATAACATCCACCAACTGGGGTGAAAGTATGCTTGCATAAAATATTTACTTACACAGAATAGCGCTAGGCTACGGAGAGTGGGTGCACCCTTAATCAAATAAATATTTCTGAATACCCTTTCCCTGCCAATTTCCAGCAGTCTTTTGATATTGTAATCTGTATTTTCTTTGACTCCAGCCTCAACCTGCACACCCCTTCCATTTGAAAACTGTTCAGAGCCACTCACTAGTACGCCAGTGGTAGTAATGCTGTACGTAATTTGTTAAGTATAATATCCTAGTTGTCGTCATAGGTTCTATATGGGCTTAAGCGCAGTCACAGAAAGGGCTGTCACTTCAGCTTCAGAATGAAATAAAATTCACGATTGTCATTTTGTCGTGCTCAACAATAAATGCGGCTGATGACCACTCCACACACTAAACTGCAATGATACCAGGCTAGCTAAATTACGCTTTGTGATTATTCATACATTTTGTTTAAGTGCTCCAGACATTAGTTGAATATCATCCTGCAATACGGCAGCTGTGTACTTGCTATCATACTTTTGCCGCAGGAGTCCTTGATCACAGCTGTCTGAACGTTCAGTAAGTAGAGAATAGTGAATGCCGTGTTTGGGGCACGTGATTATGATGTACGACGCAGCTCTAAGTTGATAGATGGTTTCTTAGAATGAGTCCTGGCAACCCTGGTCTACCCCAAGTCTTTCCACTCTATGTATTCATCTAGGTAAGACACGCTAGGTGTTGGAATAAAAAGAAAATTAGCATCAAGTTTTCCAGTGTTAGGCATAATGTAAAATGCCAGTGTAGTATTTAATCAGGAACCAATATTGCACAAACCGAATAAAACCATTATTGCACAAACCGAATAATTACCTTGTTGCCATGTGATTTTAACTATGTATGTATATTTGACTAGGGAAACAGTCAAAAAATTTTAGATGACCTATTGATAGGAGTTATTGCCTGTTATGGTTTAGAAGTTTTACAGTGTGTGATTTTATTAGTCTTATTCAATCCAAACTTGTATATAATTTTTGAATGATTTTTTTAATATATTATTTTTGAAATGGTTTGTTTTATTGGTTGAGTTTTTGTGGAATAATGCACATTTCATGTTTCTTTTGACATTTGTGTTGACAACTGAAGGTAATATGGTCCAAGACATTTCAAGTAAAGAAATGGTGGAGAGTTAAACTGTTTGTTGTGTCGACACACAACGGAGAGTTATGTTGAAATTTTTATCGGCATTCCATTTTTATTGAGGTAAACATTTCTGTTTCGGACTGTGCGTAATTTCTTTAGTCAGGGTGGAAAGTGGTGTGAAAGTGTGCTGATTGCGAACAAGCTAACCTTATTACTGTAATTGTAATTGCATGGATAATTATTCCAAATGAATTTTTTTATTATAGGTATTGTGACATTCTGTAATTATTTTAATAGTAGGTTGCATTACTTTACCAAAATTAATGCTTTTAAAAAATTTACTACAATCATTTTGTAAAGAAAATCCTGAGAACAAAATTCTGTCGATGGAGGTAGAGTGCTGGAATATGATATGTCTTGGTAGTGTTTAACCAATTTAAAAATTATTTAGTAAAGCCTGTTTTCCCACCACAGCTGATCTGCAAGCTGATGGAGCAAGTGGAGAGCTGCATGCAAGCCATACAAATTCTAGAACGTACTTATATGCCTTTAGGAAAGATGTACGACCTGGTGAATCTCATTGGCACAACCTGTTATGTGCACATTCATGCCAGTGATGCTACATTGACAATGAGTATCCAATATGACGACTCGCTGCGTCAGTGAGTGAGCTGGACAGATTCTCCGCAAGTGTTGGCAGCCGTGCTGCTGTTCAGACTTCTTTAAACATAACTGCAGTAGGGAGGTCCTAATTTCAGATTTACAAACCACGCAGGCTAACGAAGGGCTCCAGGACAGGCATCAATGTTTAGGCCTACATCCCCCCTCCCCCTCAACACCCCGCCTCCTCCAGTAATCCAACAACGCTTCATCAGTTTTGTAATATAATTAAAAGCACCTTTATTATTTAAAACTGCAATACACAGCAGTTGGTAACAAGTGCACTGCAATCAGAAACATGTTCTATTCACAGTTGCAAACACTTTATGGCATTAGAGATGGGCCAATGCCACTTGTTGCCGATACTTGATACCGATATGTAATAAGACAATAATGAAATGTTGTCATTGAGCGTTCCACTCCACAACACCACAAACACAGTTTTACTCACTAATCTACACAGTACCTATGATATAGGCAAATTGAAACACAACATTTTTAACAATAAATTCTATGAAAAGTAGCATGCGTTATATACTCTCCAAGCATAAGTTACAATGTGCCTAAGGCACGTGATAACATGGGTAAATAGAAAACAAATACAGTAGTGTCGGCACAAAATATCTGCAAAATATTTAACTGCTACTACCGATACCATTAATATCAGCGGATATTTGGGTATCGCTATTGGTATCAGCCCAGCCTTACATGAACGTGACATTCAAAAATGGTTTTACTTTCCACAATATAAGCAGTCATTTGTATTGTTGCTGTTCCAAGTCACTCAAACAGTTCTCTATAACNATGGTTTTACTTTCCACAATATAAGCAGTCATTTGTATTGTTGCTGTTCCAAGTCACTCAAACAGTTCTCTATAACCTGCTGCGTGGGTGGCTGGAGATCACATCACTGTGTCATCAGTAGAGTCTGAATTAATAAAATGTAGTTAAAGTACACCATTTTATCTCTAAAACCGTGGCTTAACAATTTGTATTCAGAATTTCTGAGCCAAGTGTAAATAAAAACAANTACACCATTTTATCTCTAAAACCGTGGCTTAACAATTTGTATTCAGAATTTCTGAGCCAAGTGTAAATAAAAACAACATAAATATGTATTCAACTAAGTGATTTTCCAACACACTGGAAGATGGAGTAAGAGAAAAGATTTATTTTCAGTTGTTAAAAATCCACTTGAAAGAACAAGAACAGTAAATATTGAATACTGCACAAATATCGCTATAGTTATAATTTAAATAATTTATCCAAAATGATAGCAAATATAAAAATTGGTTTATTTCAATGATGGAATGGTTGTCCTATGTTAAATCATAATGAGGCCATTTTTGTAAGAAGCCAACAAAAAGAAAATCTACTCTGCCTGGGATCTTCAACATATGTGTTAGAAAATACATAAAATAAAAGCTTGGAAAAGTAGGCAAACTCGCCCGACACCTTCTCTTTAAACATGAGAGGTGCACACTAAGGGGCCCACCAAATCTTGAACACCCCCCCCCCCCCCNCCCCTCTTCACACACACAACCATGAAATATACTGTAGTTGGTGATACATGAGACAACTCTGTGTATAAGGGTTGTGAAAACCGGAAAATAAATTGGTACCGTTAAATAAAAAAGTGTATTTCAAATATATTCGTATTTTTTCTATTACTCATTTATATGTACATGGTGTATCAACTAAACATGTACATAAATATAACCTATACTCTGCTTATGACTTTACAAACACGTTCAAAATATCTGTCCCGTCCTCTTCTAACAAAAGAAATTTTGGTGTGTTCCCCTGTAAACATGCTCTATGAAAGATGAATTACAGAGGTGTTTGATAATATGAACCAAACTTACGTACTTTGTTTATTCAAAGGGAATTTTGTAATCAGGATTTCTGTTGTTTCTTCATGATTTTTGTCTTCCCTCTAGCCTATCAGTTTGCAGATACATGAAGATACCATTGGTGGAGGTAAAGCCCTGCTTAGGATCTCATTTTCTTTTAATTTTGTATTCTTCCACCATACATAAAATTTATAGCGTCTTCCAGTTACTGCACTGGACTGCACTCAGTGCGCACTGGCGGAGTGCAGCGTCTTCCAATTACCGGAACTCGCACATCTTCCAATTACTGTGTTGCACTGAACGATTGCGCACTCAGTGCAATGTTTTCTGCACTGGCTCTGGAGTCAGTGTGGCTGTTTCAGTGCAATATGGCGGCGTCCAATGTTATAAACAAGACAAAATTACTTGCGATTTTGGAAAGTTTAGAATCGTCTGATGACACTTCGGAAGAAGAAGAAATGATGGTGTGTCTTGCGAAAGAAATGTTGGTAAAAAAGAAACCCAAAATAGTGAGATATATTGATTATGTCGTTCATTAGTACTCGGAAGATGAGGTTAGTTTCATTGCTCGTGTTTACTACGTCAACAACACTGTTTTCCACTCAAAACGCTGCAACTTCCAATTACCAGTGCAACAGCAAACTGCACTCGATTCGGGCAGTGACGTGATAATTGCACTTTTCTAGTTTTCGGGGTGCACCCGGTGCAGTCGATTGGAAGCAATTGGAGGACGCTATAACATTTCCATTCGCTTGATCACTATTCATGAGCCAATCAAGTGAAAACTTGAAATTTTTAGGAACATAGATGTGTTACTGTATGCCAATTCGTACTCTAATGTGTGTAAACTTAAAACCACCAACTTTATTTGTCATAAACTTATAAACATTAAACTCGCAACACAAGAAGATATAAAATTGTTTTACCTAACATGCTGCCAACTTAACTTTGTGAGTGCACTTCAGTGTGTACAGTATCGTAAATGCAGTTAATGGGCAGTGATTTTTTCTCAAAAAGTTGGTTTCAAAAGTGCTAACTTTATAGTGAACAGTCTATAATCTTGGGTTGTGTGAATATATACTGCTGTAATAATGCAGATGCATTTGTCTGAGCTGAGTGTTCTTGTTGTCCTTGGAGCATTTGACTGTTACGCCTGACCTCTGGAGCTTCAGGTGTCGACTTTGCAGTTAGCGGATGTTGTGCAGCAGNCGACTTTGCAGTTAGCGGATGTTGTGCAGCAGCCTCGAGCCAGTTACATTTGAGATTTACGGCGAGTACCGTGCATCTCGGTACCAAACATGGTACACATTTTGCATGGCAAAGCTTGGACAGTGTGTTCTCTAGCCTGTCCTTGGCTAAGTTTTTTGAGAACATGGATGAAAATGTAATTTCTTAGTAGTTTTAGGGACCGCGGTGGTGTAATGGTCAGATACTGACCTCCCACCAAGGCGAACCAGTTTCAATTCCCGACGGGCTCGCTCTCGGATTTTCGCACGTGGGAATCGTGCCAGACAATGTCTCTGGTCTGCATGTTTTCTCTGGGATCTCTCATTTCCCCTGCCCTTGCATTCCGGCGCTGCTCCATATTCACCTTGCTTAACTCATCGGCTCTAAATACCTCGATGTTAACAGCCACCCAGATCTCTCCGCTCCAGTAAAATCTTAGCTATTTTACAATAAGCATTTTTTTTACAGCTGGTGCAATTATAACAATTCCAATTAGGGGCACTGCTAAAAGGTGGTTTTTTGTAGCTCTTTCAGTTTATCGTGTAATGGGAAGTAAAGCACTTGTGTGAGGTCAGTCACCAAAGACGGCACCATGTGTATGGAACCATGGCACACACAAGCTAGTGAAATGTGCGATTGATGTAAAGTAGGTGGTAAAAAATTACATACATACATAAGACCTTCAACTCAAGAACATGTTAAATTTAATAGCGTTGAGAATATTTTATCATGGGTGCTGTTTCATATCATGCATTAATTTTGGTTCAATTATATCCTGAAAACAAATATAGTAATTCAAATTGTCAAAAATCAATAATAATTATGTTCCATCTATGTTCCAAAAAAAATTTTTAATAGTATTCTTACAAAATAATTTATATAAATTCTTTAGAAATAATGAATGAAGTGTAGAGTCTATAAAAAGCAGCTGTTTTCCAACTGCAAGAACAAGCCTTACAGTCTGACAGCAAAAATGGGTGCTTCAACTTTTGTATCAACACCCTTACTCCTCATGGTATCTACCGGAATATTTAATATTTGTGATTGCTTTAAGGGTAGTAATATTATTTGAGTTATGTGCCATCTCAGCTGTACAAGTTGAAGCAATAAGTTATTAATTATCCTTACTTTATTGAGATGAGCTGTGGAAATTGTGATACAAGGAACTGAAAACTCAAGACTAATAGTATTTTATAGTAGTGCAAGAAGTGTGCTGTTGATGTGTGTAATGTGTATTGAATGCAGTGACGATATGTTCGTTCGTATTTGAAACCTTATTCCCTGTACTTCAGTGTTAGGTTCTAAAGTGCAGTGTTAGCTACAGAAGCCAGGATTACTATCTCTCGTGGGGGTGGCATACAGGAAAGTCTGAATGCTAACAGCTAGAAACATCTAATGCTTTCTAATATGTAGTTTATTGTAACTGTTATTGCTTGGCTATAAAATTTAAATTCTGCTCAGTTTGGCCATTTGGCACTGTGCTGTTTATTAAAGTAGTTGAGTTCCTAAAAATGTGGCCTTGTCTCTACAAGTGTTTTGGTTTGCAGTTCGTAAGAGGTTTGCAATATTGTCACATACTTCTTTTAAGCAACACGTGGTCGGAACCCACTGTAATGAGATACTGCCATCTGGAGCATTTCTGTTCAACTTCAAGTTCATTATAACACATGGGATGTCTTATGTTGGATATTGTTTCGGTTTACAAAAAAACAGCACATGTCTCATAGCCATAGTTACAGATTTATTAATGTATAGGCGTATATGTAGCAGTTTGCTCTTGTCGTTAAAAAGCTTGAAAAATGTGTGCTTTGTATTAGAATGTTAGTCTAGTTTAGTAGTTCTTTGTACAGTTATGTGATGTAATAAATTATATGATTTATCTGAGCTTAGTAGAAAATGTTTAAACATAATTGAGCTCTGCTGCCAATATTTTTTTAAGTTTAACTATCTTCCACGAATGGTTATTTTTGCTTTGTACACACAGACAAGAATGTTGGTCTTAATGTGCTTGTCAAGCCTATGACGTTGGTTAAGCAGGGAATTTAAGCAATAATGTGTGCATAATTACCGAGGTTCTTAATTGTATGCTGTGAAACACTTTATTTGACTGCAGTTGAATACTGTATATTGTGTTTGTGCCAAGAGNGAGGTTCTTAATTGTATGCTGTGAAACACTTTATTTGACTGCAGTTGAATACTGTATATTGTGTTTGTGCCAAGAGGTTGCAGAAGTTGTTCACTGTTGGCCTGGCTGATGTACAGAGTTGCACATTGAGATTCTGGACTAATCTGTGATCAAAGGTATTCCATGTTTAGTAGTTTCAGAAATGGGTGTCTTTTTACATCTTTTTTCTGTGTGTGTAGTTTACCTGTTCTTATCATCTGCGTATTAATAAAACTGAAAACAAAAGATTGTATGTCTGTTACTTAATTTAACGTTGGTATCATTGGAAGTTATATTATATTTTTGAGTTACAGAAAAGAAATTCAAGATGACTGTGAGACCAAGAAAGTGTATTTAGATCACAAAAATTATGCCATTGCTTGTAATTAAGGATGGGACAAACACTTCTTTGGTCACTCGGTTCCGCCGGTTCTTGTTGGAACTGGACCAAAACTGACAGTGATTGTGCCCTTGGTTTTGTTTTCTGCATTAGTCGGACTGTACCTTGGCCGCTAGGAAGTGTCACATTTGTATTATCTTGAACTGCTGTATTTTCCTGTATAAAAATGGCATATACTACAGAAATGCTTTCATAATTATTTTCTTTCAACAGCATACAAAAAATTAGGGATCATCTTACATCCAGAAGCACAGGCTATTGTGTTTACAAAATACATGGATAAATGTGCCCCGCTTCGTTGTTGAACTGCCTGCTGAATTTCCAATATAGTTGTCAGTTTTCCTTGTCCACACAGTTAATGATTTATCATGAGCGGGATAAAAATTTGTTTACTACTTCTAAAATTTAAGTATTTGATTACTAGTATTGGTAATTTTCAAATATTGTAAACATCAGCCAGTACGGTGAATCCAGCGACCATAGATTAACTGGTACAAAAATCTAGAAACACTTGTTCAGAAGTGTAGAGTAACCAGTGATGCCAACACTTTCTTTTGCTCCCACGTATTGATGCATGACGCGTATATAAACAACTACACATCATCACGTGCACGCCACATGCCTACAAGTGATGCAACCGTGAACAGTAGCTACCCAAACCAGCATTACATCTCGTATAATAAAGTGGATGCCTGGAGACCGTAATGCATCCGAAGGATGAATATATTAAATCGGCCCTGCCTTAAATAAAACACAGTGAAATAGGAATATACTAGTAAACCACGCTAGAGAAAGTGCGCCTGAGTTTGTGCAGCCGACGTAACCCTGCATAGCAGGGAGACCTGCTTCCAGCCGCCCCGAGAGATGGCAGCAGTGTTCGGCTTCTCCCAGGAGGGAGGAGCCACCCCCGTCTAAGCTACCTGAAGCCCGAGGGCACCCGAGACGAACCCCAGCGCAGGAGAATATATGTCCCTGCACCGCCGCAGAACAGCAATTCACATCAGCAGCTCGCCTTCACACAAGTCGTGCCAAGGCTCACTGCTCTCTACCGCTCTCCTCACGAGAGACCAACAGTTGATCTTCAAGTTACCAAAGCCGGACTTCTTCAGCACCCGCTGCCGCCCCAGAAGAGTCGTCGTTCCCCCTAAATACTTGACGCTTGTCGTCACACCCACACCCGATACTTCCCCCTAAGTCCCTTCAGGACACCTCCAGCTTCAATTAGGGTTTAGTTGNCGTCGTTCCCCCTAAATACTTGACGCTTGTCGTCACACCCACACCCCATACTTCCTCCTAAGTCCCTTCAGGACACCTCCAATTCAATTAGGGTTTAGTTGTTATTATGGCTACCTAGTTGTTGCTCTGTGCTTTTTTAACTCTCCCTTCAGGCCAGGCTCTTCAAGTCAACAGGCATCTTCACCTGCCTTTGCTTACTTTCTGAGAGCTCATCAGTGCCTTGGTTACAGTAGGAGAGTACGTGTCACCGTGTCTTATTCTGGAGAGAATAAAACACGTATCCAGTTTAACCGCAGTCTGCTCTTTCTTGTGGGAATTGTGTTTATAGTCTTCCCCTGTAAACATCACCCCACAACTGAGAGGCAGAGAACCGCGAATTTAATACTGAATTTTGCCGATCTTAGTGTAGGTCTGCTGCCTGTCCCCTAAAAAGGACTCGAAGTACGTCATAAAGACACAACCACTACTTTCCAAATACTGGTTTGATAGGCCCTAATTGATCACTTTATCTTTTAGCAAGTTTTTATAAATAAGGGTAAACTGCTCACCTCACTCCTTTTAAAATGATTTATTTGTACGTATTTATGTAAAAAGAAACCGCAGCACTCAATCATTCCACACACATAGTGAAGCTGTGTTCGAAGTTACCATTCAGTACAATAGTATTTTAATATGTAGCAGCATTCAGTTCAGATGCTATTAAGTCACTTGTTCAGCAGTGGTTGCAATTTGGTTATTCAGAATTTTAATAAGTTTCGTTCCATAGTAAAATATCAAATACATAATTATTTTACTCAACTAATTCAGGTCACGTTATCTCTCAGAAAACTAAAAGTCAGTGCCTAGGAGAGTACCCCAATTAAATTTCGTAGAACTATTATGATCATTACTTTGAACACTACACATGGTGTGTTCATAAAGTACATACGTGCATTGGAACACAACTTCCATTTTCTTGGCTAGTGTAAATAATCCATGAAGGAAGCAGCAACATTGATTGCCAAATGCTTACAGCTTTCAACAACACAATGGTACTCTTATACCAAATATAAAAATGTACAATCGTCTCTGCTGTCATGCCACTTAAGTGACATTTGAGAGATTCTATATAGGTGGGATAAATAATTTAAATACTTCCCAAATTACAATTAAGGTGTACTGTATTAAGGATAGTATTTCAGGACATAACCAAATGGCAATTATTAAACATTTTAAGCAACCATTTCCACCCTTTTAAAAACTTGTACTAATGCAATTCATGCAGTACACAGCTAACATTAGGATGAAAATGCAATTGGTAAAAATATTTGATAGTACATACTAACTTATGTACTCAAGCCACTAAGCTAATTTACTTCACCTCTCAAGTTTTGCATGCATTACGCACATTTCATTTTGTAATTCACTTTCAATAACAAAGCTTATTTCTAAATTTACAGGAACCCAAATCTTTTAAATAAAAAAAAATAATAAAAAAAAATATCATGAACAAGTCACTTCTGATAACCAACCTGAATACATGCTTTATACAATAAATTTTATCACAGATTTTCATATTCTTCATGGCGAGAAGACTAAAATACGTTGCAGAATTCAAAAGCGGCTGAACTGAAAATAACTTACCTTGGTCATGATTTTAACGTACTTTCTGTTCAGATTCATGGCACTTGTTATTGTAATGCAACTTGCAAGTACTTTCTCCAATACTGCGATCACCACAAACAAAATTGTATGTCAAAAGAGACGCATGCATATCACCATCAGTCACTTACCTGCATTGCAGAATGTCGCGTGAAATACCTTCAAAAACACCTCATTTAAGTTAATATAAGCATATGCACAAAGTTAAAATATTGGGTACTCGGGGAGTAAATAAGAGAAGGTGAAGTTGAAGGAAGAAAACCTTTGTAAAAAATGTATAACAATCAGCACACATTTTTCGGATAATAAACAGATACAATGGTCAGCAAGGTACTGCTTAGTACATACACATCGTACGTTCCTCGACAACAAATTTGATCAATTTGGCACTACATCTCAAAAACATTTTGTAATTTCCTGTACTCTCTATTGCAGACATGCTGATACACAACTAAACACTAAGACTTATTTCTTTCAGTAGTCCAATAGCTTCACCCAAATTGTATGTCCCTTAGAAATAAAGTGTAAAACAAAAGGCTTCATCAATTATTTTTATTTCCCTATATAAAAAAATGCTTACAAAATTCTTATGCAACATGATGTTACAATCAGGAAAAAGAGTGCACGAGAGAAGTAACTGAAGAAACACAGGTACTGCTGTGAAGACAACAGGCAACGTGTTTATAACCTGCTACTGTTACATGTCACTAACATGTTTGGCTTTTTTTGGTGCAAAGCGAAACCCAAAGTCCTTCATTTGAAGACTGGTTATGGCTATTATACGGGAGAAGCCACACAACATAACCTTGATTCCTATTACAAAAGCAGAGTGGCGAGGGCTTTGCCATCTTCTAAAAACACCGCAGAACTGCAATGCTGGGAACTGGCCTACCAATACATCGCTAAATCCAGACAACCAACTGTCATAAACATAAGATAATCCCTCTGCCACATTTCAAATTACCCGCCGCCCACTAGTTCACTTCCTGGCTGCTAGGTTTATCATTTGCCAACCACTTCACAACAGACTTCTGCATATCATCACTAGCTGCCTAAAGCTGGCCCAGCCAACAAAACTTCATGTCTGCGTAGATAGAAAAATTGTTCAATTTTGTGTATGTGTGACTACCCACAAGTACCACTCTGATAGTACTTGTGTTTTCTGTCTCCCTTAAAAAAATGATGTTGTTTCCCAATGTACAATAATTTACAACATACATACATACGCAGTGGTGGATTTAAAGATGGGGTGCGCTATGGGGCCCGAGTNTAGTACTTGTGTTTTCCAATGTACAATAATTTACAACATACATACATACGCAGTGGTGGATTTAAAGATGGGGTGCGCTATGGGGCCCGAGTCCCTCCCTTGGAACTTGATTTTACATTGAATAAAATGAGATTGTGCTTGAAACCAAGAACATTTTTATCATATACTTTTGGTACAGAAATTAAAAAATATATACGTAGTATAATAAAACGATAATTTAAAGAGTATCTAGGTACTGTAGCATATCCACTAAGTAATGGCATTTATGTGTAGTATTAAAGCATAATGCTTACTGGTAAACAAGTGGTTTGAACATAATTCATAGTACCCCAGTCCTCAATTAGTCCGCTCCTTAATGGGTTTCTAGTTCCGCCACTGTACTTGCATTCGTTTCCACTTAACTCTTTTACAGCTGAAATGAACCAACACGCTATATACACGAGTAGTAAAGGACAGAATCCCACGTATTTAATATTACCAAAAATCAGGTTCCTTATTTTTTATCAAAAAATAAGGTAGGACTATCTTTACCAAGATAATCGTGTAAATTTGTAACATTTGATGAAGAGGTCTGTGCCCGCAAGAAAGATGTACCTTCTCGAAGCATGTGTATTAACTTGTGCTGTCCGCAAATTGTTTCTTGAGCCCATCGTAGCTTCAGCTGTAAGGACCTAATTTTAACATCAAAAATGATTCTTCTTTGTTTTGGAATTCTTGCATCAGGAAGAATGTCTGAATTAAATTGATCTTGCTTAGGAATCTGCAACGCACAAAACTAATAGCTTATCTAAATGTTATAACAAAAAAGCAATTTATTTGGAGGGACATTTTGACATGTCACAAAATAAATATGCAGTGCAGGAAGATTTTCATGTCTGAAGTCATACTTTTCAGAAAGAGACTCCAGTTTTCTGAAATTGTATGTAAGGTATAACGTATGCTGAAAACCGAACTATATTACAGTAATTGTGTTGGGAGATAATTTTAGCATTGTTGTTCAGCAGGTTAAAACATTCCTTCCAGTCATAATTCATACCTGTATATCTTAGGTACTCAAGTTTCACAAGATACAAACTTATAGTGATACTTGCGAGTAATTTTAAGAATTCCCAGGGGGCCATGGTAGCTGGGCGGTTAGCCTGCTCGCCTTTCACCACTACTAACCTGGTTCAATCCCTCGCTGAGTCACTCCCAGATTTTTGCATGTGGAAATTGTGCCAGTTGATGCCGCTGGTTGGAGGGTTTTCTCAGGCATCTCCCATTTCCCCCGCACTTTCATTCCGGTCCTGCTCCATACCTCAATCACCCTCTTTGACTCTCAAGACCTTGCTGTTAAGAGCCACCCATATCTCTTCACTCACTCATTTAAGAATTCCTTATATAATATATTACTTTGTTCTCTCTCACCTTTTTTGGATTTTAATTTTAGAAAATTACATTTAGGTAACAGTGAATCATTATAATTACAAATGTATACAACACACAAAATAAATAAAAATACTTTGATGAAGCATATGCAGGCAAATGTGCAATAAACAGAAAATGCACATTACAGTGTGCCGCCACTCGAGGCTAGAAGAAGTTGGCTTAGACAGCAAAATGTCGTAATTGTGCATACATGTGGAAAATGTGTTCGCCTGAGTTTTGTGTTTGTGTGTGTGTGTGTTCACGAGTACCCCACTGAGTACTTGTGTGTTGTGACTCATGTTCAAAATGTAATGAGTAGCCTAGTAGCTTATTCCCACCGTATCTAAACGGAAAATGTGATGGAAAATACATACAAAATGTCACACAGCTTGTACAACTGTTTTAGTAAAGAGAAATGTGATGATTATAACAGAGACCTATTTAAGACTGGTTTGGCACCACAATCCTGTTTAAGTAAATTAAACAACTGTCTGGAAAAGCATTAGTCATTTATTAGAAATAAGTACTAATGATAAAATTAAAATTTTATTAGCGCAACCATGGAACTGTCCCATAAACACAAAGGCAATGATGTGTTTGGAATACACGAGCTCAGTCCAAAAGGCTGCATGAACCTCAAGCACAACGTTCCTCGGCAGAACAGCAGTCTGTCTGGTGGGCTTTAACTCCTACCCCTGATCATGCTTCAGTGTTCAACAGCAACTAAACTTAAGTTAGTAAGTTTTTTTTTTTTTTTTTTTTTGATTACACTTATTACACTTGAACGAAACATTTGTACGTATTTGATGATTTTGTAACCACATTTATTATTGTTTCTTGCACAAACATTAATATTACAGTACAGTCTGTTAGCAGTTAATTGAGCACTTTTGAAAGCCCTGCATAGCATCTACATTTCCTCTCATTTTGTATTCCGTATGCAATATATGAGGTTTACACTGCTTTGAACCATCTCACTCTATTTATATATCATCCAAGTGGAAAACAAGTAATTTTTAAGAAATTAAATGTGTTAATAATGTGCAAATTTGTGCTTTTGTGTATGTAAAAAAAACCATTAAACTCTAATAGCCATAAATTTACATTTTACACTCTAATACGACAGGTCTTTTAACTAATTTTTTAATTTGCTGCCAGCTTAACTGGGTTCTGCTTGCCAGTGCATTCTGTAGGATAGGAGAAGTTATGGGCAATGATTAATTTCAATGGTTGATTTCAACTTAAGTGCTGACTTTACTGTGAACTGCCAATATGTATATTGTACGCAGGTTTTCCACTGCACGTCTACACTGCAACATCAGACTGGAAATAATGTTACTTAAGTGGCTAGAAATTAATACATGGCTTCATTAAAACACTTCCATAATCCAAAGAATACATAAAAATTGAAAGTGCACAAAAATATGCTTTACTAGTTCATTAGTTTACATTTATCTTAGGTTGCACCTTGTCTTTTCTGTATTATGTTCTTATTACCTGGTATACATATTAAGATAAGTCTGTAATTATTGGAACTTTTACAACTGCAGGTTACATTTCCTACCTTTCCTTTTGTAATGTAAATATGACTGTGGTACCACCAAGTACAACATTGATACTGACAAATCTATTGAAGTATGTATGGCACAATATAAGACTTCAATATTACCAAATAAGCAATAGAAATTAATATCACAATAACTGTTAAAGTGATATTTCACAACTGCCTGCAACAACTCTTTTTCTTTCTATTCTTCTCACGCAATATACACTGAAGAGCCAAAAAAACTGGTACACCTGCCTAATATCATGTAGGGCCCCCGAGGGAAAACGCAGAAGTGCCGCAAGACGACGTGGCATGGACTCAACTAATGTCTGAAGGTATGCAGGAGGCACTTCACACCATGAATCCTGCAGGGCAGTCCACAAATCCATAGGAGTGCGAGGCGGTGGAGATCTCTTCTGAACAGCACGTTGCAAGGCATCCCAGATATGCTCAATAATGTTCACGTCTGGTGATTTAGGTGGCCAATGGAAGTGTCTAAAGTCAGAAGAGTGTTCCTGGAGCCACTCGGTAGCAACTCTCGACGTGTGGGGTGTCCCATTGTCCTGCTGGAATTGTCCACTTCCTTCGGAATGCACAATGGACATAAATGGGCGCAGGTGATCGGACAGGATGCTTACGTATCTGTCACCTGCCAGAGTCGTATCTAGACGTATCAGGGGTCCCACTTCACGCCAACTGCACACGCCCCATACCATGACAGAGCCTCCACCAGCTTGAACAGTCCCCTGTTGACATGTAGGGTCCATGGATTCATGAGGATGTCTCCATACCCGTACA
>NQII01000422.1:144129-177229 GCA_002778355.1 Clitarchus hookeri
TATATATATATATATATATATATATATATATTATATATATATATATATATCACTACTTGCCTAGACGAAACGGGTTCGATTCTCGGCGGGGTCGTTTCCGGATTTCTGCACGTGAAAATCGTGCCGGACGATGCCGATGGTCGACGTGTTTTTTGGGGGATCTCACGTTTCCCCACCCTTTCATTCCGGCGCTGCTCCATTCTCACTCTTGGGATGAACTGTAACGGCGACTGTGTGCCGGACCCAAACTACCCACATCACTTGCTACAGCGCTGCAGGAAGAATGGTCGGCCATCCCCCAGGAGATGTTCCGATGCCTGGTTGACAGTCTCCTCGCAGGGTAATAGCTGCAGTAAAGGCCAGAGGTGGCCCCACCGCACTCATCCGCCACTGGGCAGTATATCCGAGGGACACTTATCAGACAGTTTTGCGTGGGTGTCCACATACTTTTGATAAGCTAGTGTATATTTTCCTAGTGTAGTAAATAATAAAAAAAGCAACTTAGTACCTGTATCACGTTTCGGTTTGTTTCAAATAGGTTTTCCTAGCATGAATTTTCGTATGGTCAAAAGCAAAGAATAGTTTATATTTCTTTATGGTAAGTTTTTTATGTCCTAAATATTGTATATTATATGGACGACTGCGTTTTGAGATCTTCCAGCAGCTAAGTACGACCCTTGTCAGGCGGATGTTGTCAGGGTGTTGTGAAAACTGAATAAAATACAACACGAAATGTCGTCTTGCTATGACGTCATCGTTTTCCACACGAGCCACACTGAAATTTCCGCTCGCAGAAAGAAGTGCAGACTTCGTAGATCTATCGTGTTGTGAGAATTATGTGTTGACTACCTGTTCGGCATTCCAAATATTTGTTTTGAAACTGATGCTCAAATTTTTCGAAAACGGCGAGGTTTAAGGTAGTGACACAAGACGATCTGTTTTGTCAGTTTCGACATGCGGACTAATAATTCGTATTGACGTGCCGAATTATGCTTCTGCGTCGCAAAAATCAGTGGAATAAAAAGGTTGCTTACACCTAGGAATTTTCTAGGAACACCTAGGAACTTTCCAGCTAACACCTTGCTAACTTTCTAGGAAACAATAAAGTGACTTAGGTTTCGCCATGTTCTCGTATCTTAGNCTTTCCAGCTAACACCTTGCTAACTTTCTAGGAAACAATAAAGTGACTTAGGTTTCGCCATGTTCTCGTATCTTAGTTCAGTCACACATTTATATGCAGACCCCAAAGTTTCCTTTTAAATAGTTCATCCAATATTTAAGGGGCCCGCCTACCTAACGCTTGAAGTGTGATTGATACAAAGCGCTTGAAATCCGGATTTTTTTACGAAACTATTAAACGTACGCCCAATATATTGATTCACGAAAAGAACACGCTCTTTAGACTACGTCTTGTCGAGTGTTTTCAAGACATTACAAACATTAAAAACACCATTTCGGAGCACTCCAGCATAGCTAAAAACGGCTTTTCCAAAGCGCTGTATCTCAAAATATTCGGTTCAGGTACAAACAAAAGTGCTCGAGGGGCATACTGAACTTTGCTACAGACTTTCCACCACTGAAATGACAGGGTCGCCGCTGAAAGTCCCATAGGCACGACAGAAACACTGCATGCCTTGCGCGTAGGAGTGATTGTGCACAAGGTGCGCATGTCAGGGTCACCCTTATCGCTTCCCTGCCTCAAAGGCGCTGCAAATCTGCAAGTAGGCCGCACCCTTAAAATCAAACTGTAACTCAGTTCTAACCTCTATGACGTCTGTCGCCCGTGGGAGTCACGTTAGACCACCTGGCAAGTAAATGTTTTACCTTATTTTGACGTGATGAACCTGCAACCGAAATCTGTCGATCGAATTGAAATACACCGGTATAACCCGGCGTGTGGAAGCATGTGTTTATGGTGTAAATGAAATAATGCAACTGCAGTGGATGCATCCCTGTTTTTGTAAAATCAATGTAGTTTTAGTTTGTTGTGTTTTATATTACCAAATGTCGGCGACGTTAGCAATACATGTACTGTACAGAACTACCGTTATTTAACGTACTGCCAACGAGAATCTCAAATTGGTACCCAACTGACCTTGAGCCCCCTCCGGTACAGATATGTGGACACGCCCCAGCTTCACGCATGACGTATGTTCTGCGGAACATTTCTCACGGTTGTCTCCGTTCCTTGTCTGCATTCGCGTACCTCTGCATCCCGCCACTGATGTCTCGTCTCTGCACTTCGCTGCAGCGACATGGCAGCTGAGCAGCTCGGCTGCGAGCGGCAATCACAACTCTCGTACGTCTCCACGGCACGCAGGGGCNGTCTTGTCGAGTGTTTTCAAGACATTACAAACATTAAAAACACCATTTCGGAGCACTCCAGCATAGCTAAAAACGGCTTTTCCAAAGCGCTGTATCTCAAAATATTCGGTTCAGGTACAAACAAAAGTGCTCGAGGGGCATACTGAACTTTGCTACAGACTTTCCACCACTGAAATGACAGGGTCGCCGCTGAAAGTCCCATAGGCACGACAGAAACACTGCATGCCTTGCGCGTAGGAGTGATTGTGCACAAGGTGCGCATGTCAGGGTCACCCTTATCGCTTCCCTGCCTCAAAGGCGCTGCAAATCTGCAAGTAGGCCGCACCCTTAAAATCAAACTGTAACTCAGTTCTAACCTCTATGACGTCTGTCGCCCGTGGGAGTCACGTTAGACCACCTGGCAAGTAAATGTTTTACCTTATTTTGACGTGATGAACCTGCAACCGAAATCTGTCGATCGAATTGAAATACACCGGTATAACCCGGCGTGTGGAAGCATGTGTTTATGGTGTAAATGAAATAATGCAACTGCAGTGGATGCATCCCTGTTTTTGTAAAATCAATGTAGTTTTAGTTTGTTGNATGGTGTAAATGAAATAATGCAACTGCAGTGGATGCATCCCTGTTTTTGTAAAATCAATGTAGTTTTAGTTTGTTATGTTTTATATCACAAAATGTCGGCGACGTTAACAATACATGTACTGTACAGAACTACAGTTATTTAACGTACTGCCAACGAGAATCTCAAATTGGTACCCAACTGACCTTGAGCCCCCTCCGGTACAGATATGTGGACACGCCCCAGCTTCATGCATGACTTACGTTCTGCGGAACATTTCTCACGGTTGTCTCCGTTCCTTGTCTGCATTCGCATACCACTGCATCCCGCCACTGCTGTCTCTGCACTTCGCTGCAGCGACATGGCAGCTGAGCAGCTGGGCTGTGAGCGCCAATCACAACTCTCGTACGTCTCCACGGCACGCAGGGGCCGCGGTGGTGTAGTGGCCAGACTACTCGCCTCCCACCTAGGCGAACCGGTTTCCATTCGCCGAGCGGGTCGCTTCCGGATTTTCGCATGTGGGAATCGTGCCACTGGTCGGTGGGTTTTCTCGGAGATCTCCCGTTTCCCCTGCCCTTGAATTCTGGCGCTGCTCCGTACTCACCTCACTTCACCCTCATCGGATCTCAAGACCTCGATGTTGAGAATCATCCAAATCTCTTCACTCTACGACACGTCACTTGGTGAGTCTTTGAAACATCACCCCATGTACGACGTGTTTGTTGTTTACTACATACATATGCCACGTGTCACAAGCGTTTTATACTTCTGTCAACGTAAAATTTACATAAAACAGACACATTTTTCGTTGAATTGAACTTTTACTTATATTTTATCTACAAATCTATTTAATTTATAATTGATATAAATAAAAACAGAACAATTTAGTTGGTAATGCCTAGTAGGAAATAGTCCTCATGCAAAATATTATTAAACTGAGTGCACACGAATGCGATGCGTTGTTCCTTTGGTGAAATGTTCTAGTCTTAGTTTGCATGGGGTGGAAGAATAGCCTGGAAGTAGAACTTAAGCAGGGTTTCAGAAATGTTGGAATAAACCATAGTTAGGTACTGCAGGCAGGGCCGTCTATCTGACGCTGGGACTGTATTGCAGTGTGTTTTAAATACAAATTTCCCCATAAAACTATTAACCGCGTGACCAGTGTGCTGATCTACGAAAAGAAAACACACTTCAGACGAGGCCTGTTGAGTTACGTCAATATGTCACACACATCAGAAACACCATTTCAGAACACTCCAACATAGGTAAAAAAAAAAAACTGCTTTTAAAAACGCTCTATTTCAAAATATATGCGTCAGATGTATTGGGAAATAACCCAGGATCCTGCATTTAACATTAACTTCCGTCAAAAAAATGACAGTGTCTTACAGGTAGATGCAACACGGCGAGTACACTGCACGCCAGCTCAGAGCCTTGTGCTTAGGGGCGATGGTGCACTTGAGGCGCTAACAGTTTAGCCCCTATCGCTCCCGTGCTGCTCTTGTCTCGGACGGGAGAACACGCCGGTTCACAGAAGCTGGGGCGGGGAAGCAGTCGGTATTGTCCTGCAGTAAATAACCATCTCAGCATTCGCCTGGAGAGTTCTCGGAAAACCAGAGAAAACCGGAATGAGGATGGCCGGACGAGGAATCGAACCCGTGTCCTCCCGAATGCGAGTATAGTGTGTTGACCGCTGCGCCGCCTCGCCCGGTAGAAAACGGCGATGGAAACGTGCAGTGGGACGTTACACAACCAGGTTATGCAGCAGGTCAACAACTACACGAACGGAAGTAAACGACCGTGTTTCTACTTCCTTCCTTCTCCCGGCACCTGTAACTCTAGTAATGAATTGTTAACTTTGAACTTTGGCGTGACACAGAAAATGCAAATAAATAGAAGGAAAGGGAAAACGGGGTTTCGCACACAATGAGCGGTGCGAATAACCCAGTTCAGTTCATTCTGGCGGCGGCCTGGCCTACTTCAGACGTCTTCCGGAGTGAACGTGGGGCGGCGACCGACGCTGTTAGTGGGGTCACGATGATGAATGACGACACGGCGAGGGCCGCTAATGGTTCCGCTGTGCTGGCACGTGGTGGAATGGACGTCTGGGCCGCGATAATATACCCGCTCATCGCTTACCTTTCTGCACAACGGCTCAACAATAACATTATCATATCGTCATAACCACTATAATTATCATCGCCATCACCATTACCATTATCACCATTACTATTATTGTCATTACCATCATCGCCATTAGTAGTAGGCCTATGGGGATTCGGGGACAACTGCATCATGCATCGGAGTTCCGAGTGGTCTGCCATGACGTCACAGGCGCGGCCGGCGACCTCGTTCATCCCCCTCCCCCCGCTTCCAACTCACGGCCGACCATAGCCCGTAACCCTATAAATAATTTTAATATAAAATATTTTATTAAAAAATTATAAAATAATAAAAAGCATCGACTCGCCAACGTGGTTTTTAAATAATTATATCTGTTGAGAGTGTCGCTGCAGATCATTATTACATTAAATTAAAAAAATTATTTTATAAAATTTATTTAAATATATCGGCCCGCCACTTCGATACCCAGTGCATCAACGGACCTATTGATCCCCCCTACTCCCTCACAAAAACCCGTAGTAAAAAAAATTAATTAAAAAAATAAATGTGTAAAAATTAAATAAATTTGACCCACTATCTTGGATTTCACAAGTTCCAATCGTACTTTTAACTGGTAATAGTTTTGTCAATAAAAAAATATATATGTTTTTTTTTTAAATGTTTTTAGTATAGTGTGAATACCTATACTTTTGTGTTTTAAAAAAAGGCGTTATTCAGTTCTGCGTTTTATGAAAATTAAACCGCCAGGATTCACAGGCAGGCTCGCGATGCGCTTATCATAACTTGCCTACATTTAGACACCACTGCGGTGAAAGACAAGGAGGAGGGGAATGTTGTCGACATCCGAGCCAAGTAAACGCGAACGGACCTAGAACTCTGCATCACGTGCGAATAAACCCGGTAGAATCCGGTTATATCCGACCATATTCAAGGCCAGGGTCGCAGGTGTTCGTCGTGGCATTTGGGGTGGAGGGGGAGGGTGCAGATGGGAATAGTTGGGGAGGGTGCAGATGGGAATAGTTGGGGAGAGTGCAATGTTAGAATTTTCACAGGTTTGCACCTGCACGGCATCAGGTAACTGCACATGTGCAATCATACATTCTTGCAAGTCGTCTTCTCACACATGCACCTGCACGGTGTCAGGTAACTGCACATGTGCAATCATACATTCTTGCAAGTCGTCGTCTCACACATGCACCTGCACGGTGTCAGGTAACTGCACATGTGCAATCATACATTCTTGCAAGTCGTCGNGGGGAGGGTGCAGATGGGAATAGTTGGGGAGAGTGCAATGTTAGAATTTTCACAGGTTTGCACCTGCACGGCATCAGGTAACTGCACTACACGTTAGTATGTAAGAACGTTCAGCAGAAGAGACACATGCACCTGCACGGTGTCAGGTAACTGCACATGTGCTTCCATGTCATTTTCACACCTGCTCGGGGTCAGACAGACTAAGTCAGCTTGCATGTGAAGAGCAGTGTTAGATTTTTTCTTTTTTTCACAGAGCTAGTTATCTCCAATCCTGCAAGATTTGCATCTAAAGACAGGCAAGATAAAAAAAATGAATGTTAATTAAGGTAAAGCATGTTTTTATTTTTAAAAAAAATACATGTGCATAACATTAACTAAAAATATTCGTAGTTCCTATTTCATAATATCTTTCTCATTGACCCAGGAATCGTCACACTTCGAGTGTCCGAGCCACGTAATGTACACACATCCATTACATAGTTTCAGAACATTTTCCATCAAATAAACATCGGGAAACTTCGTAGGCTGGATCTCCTCAGTGTAAAAGCCTCCCACGATGGGTTCACCATGAGAGTCCTCGAGGTAATACATGCATGTGTACCAATGTGTATGCGAACCAACTTGTACAATTCTACAGACCAGTTGTGACGATAGGCCTTGTGGAAAATGNATGTGTACCAATGTGTATGCGAACCAACTTGTACAATTCTACAGACCAGTTGTGACGATAGGCCTTGTGGAAAATTCCATGTTGTTTGGAGATGCGCACCAGGTCACCGATCTTGGCTTAAGGCTTACGCAGGTCCCTTCTCGTCGGAATAGCATACACGGTCCGAAGCAGGGAGTCGTCCTGGACATCTTCGGGCTTCATGGGAGTGGTAGAATGAATGGTAGAATTATACTCGTGGGCAGAGTTTCGGCAGCAGGTCAAGCCTCTTGTAGTTTCCATTCGCAGTTAAATATCTCCACAATTTGGCTTTCAGAGTCCAGTGAAAACGTTCGACGATGCTAGCCTTGGGTCCAGAGTACGTGTAATAGCGATTTATGCCATTCCTGTTCATCGGTGCACAGAAAGTAGCATTAAAATATTCTTTACTACATATAATTGGTGTGGAAATTTTTCAGTACGCGTCCTTTTCTCAACACATCCGCCATGGCCTCGGTGACGTCACATGCATTCTTCGACTTGACCAGTCTGGCACAGGCATACTTGGAAAACGTGTCTATTACGGTCTAAATGCAGTAGTGAACTTTATTTGCAATATTAAAGTCTTGCATTTCAATCAGGTTTGATTGGAAAGTATTCTCCAGCCCTTTCATGACGTATTTTCTCCGAGGATAATTCCTTTTTGCCGACTCATGCAATTCCCCAGAAACTGCATATTTCGTCATTTCATGACGTAGCCAGCTTCGAAGAGTTCTTCGATGATGGATATAATCTCGTTGGTGTGCGACCGGTTGCCTACAGACTGCGAAGCGACCAGTAACTGTAGTATTTTGGCGAGTTCGTTTGGATCGTCCCAAAACACGTACTCTATCTTGCATTTTGCGTCGATCTTCTGCAGCAGCAGACCCGATCCAATAACTTCGACCAATCGTGGAAACAGTCCCATGATAATGCCGAATTTCGCATGGTCGTGTCCTTAAATCACCGCGTTGAAGGGCTATGGTCCGCATAATGAGCACGACTGGACTGTAGCAGGCGATGGCACTTGCGCAAATCCGATTCGGTGTAGTGTCTGGGATGCCTACGAAACAAACGTTCGGACAGACCATGCGTCATTTTCACCTTGCACTTGCCGATCTGTATCACATCTCCTGGAAAATAACATCACTTCCTTGTTTCTGAGAAACCATTTTTCATCGTGGTGTCGCAAGCCGTGCACTTTGTCGCTGTTCTGATCGGAGTGGGAAGCGATGTAGTGCACGACCAGGGGACCACCTGTGGTCCATGATCTTGTGTTCGTTTCCAATCTCACACATGCAGCAAATCGATCAGGGGCAAATCGTCTTCGTTGTTAGTGATGCCCCCACCTGATTCGGGCAGTTCCGGACTTATTTTCTGTTTATGCGTAGGGGTCGGTCTTTCCACCTTAATTTCGTGTTTGATATCCGGCTGAGGCTAAGCCTCCTCCTGGCATTGTCGACCAAGTTCGTCGAGATGGCTGGTTATCTGCTTGTAAGCCTCTTCCTTTCAACTATCGAGAGCCTGTCTGTAACTTTTCGCGAGTAGATATTTCGCACGGACAGCTTCGATGGCCCACTGCAGCTCAGTTGTCAGTTTAGTTCAGTCTGCCATAATTCATAGAATAAAATAAGCACACAACCACACAGGTATATATACATATTTACTCTTGAGTTGAGGAAAGTGAATTTTGATCATTTCCAGTCGGTTGATGCACGCATCCAGCACCTTCTTGCTGTGCCTTGCAACATCGGTTTTTGCGTCCAGTTTGAAAATCAACATATTTTGAAGAGCCTTCAATTCTTCCCATCTCTGCGCATTTGACACTTTGATCAGGTATATTATCTGTGCATCCATACCCCTATGTGCTGGTCGATGGCCATCAAGTCTTCCACCTCATTTTTATGCTCTCGATCTTTTGCCCAAGAAGCGATAGGCCCCTGTGAAGAGCGGTGAGGCGAGCATCCGCCATCATCATCATCATCATCATCATCTTCATCATCATTGGAGCATAGCCCATGTCGAACTTGGAAATGGTATCATCACTCATGGTCGGCATCTTACTATAAATGCCTGTACCTTCCCTCTTGTACCGGAGAATCCTTATCTATGACCAACATGCTGTACTCCTCGGCCCAGCACAAATAACGCATATCCTTCAACTCAGCGAATGTCATTTCTGTATTGACATGGTGATCATCGTACGCATGCTGCAAGTTCGTATCGNCATATCCTTCAACTCAGCGAATGTCATTTCTGTATTGACATGGTGATCATCGTACGCATGCTGCAAGTTCGTATCGTTCATGCGAAACAACATGAGGAAATTCACATTATCGCATAGTAACTGTTTTGGCATGCGCGAATAAGTATGACTCAAGTACACACAGTCTACGTTCGCATGCCATCCCATGCTAAAGTACTCCTGGATGCAAGTCTGTTTCTCACATGCTACATCGTCGAAAATAAATATGGAGTTTAGCAATGCATCGCTCTGTGGCACGACTGAATCATTATCGCTGCAAGGGAAATAGCATAGGCCTTCCACAGCCTGCAGTTCTTGTGTTAGATTATGGTATTTCGGTTGCTGGAGCGATTTGGAGTACAGGTACACATTCTCGAAACTAAGACCATTCTATTCCTCCAGCAAACTCAACAGCGTGCACGTCTTGCCGCAATCATTTTTTAGTATATTAATTTACACATAGTTTACATAAATGAGTGTGTTAGTTTTTGGATGAAGAGAAAATAATTAAAAATATTTTATTTATTCGCAGTTTTTACATTTTAAATCTTGTTATTTTATGTTTTTCAAAACTTATCTTAAAGGTAGTTTTTTTTACAATTGTAAAGTACTTTTTCTCGAATTATATAGTTATTTATTTATAATTTTTATGTTGTTCTCTTCTATAACCATTAGTACTAACATCTGGCGTGATTATCTCCATGATACTGAAACATAAATGTATAAAAGTTGGGTATATATATGTTCGTAGCACAGTAGTGTGTGATGACTCGTAGAATAAATATCAAATCTGGAAAAGAGATCATAGAAATGCTGATCAACAATCTATCTTTAGTTCCCAGCACAAGGATCTGTATGCGAGGCACCAGGCAGACACGATACTGGCGCATAGGACGGACGAAATACGTCGCGCACTGGACACCGGACTCGGTGGAAAAATAGTCGCGTGGGGCATTCATAACACGATGAAAGCCAAGGTGAAGATGGGCATGGGGGTGAAGAAAGCGAGACGAAATTCTAAGAGGAGAGGGAAGAAAAATACAGGAGGATTCTCTCCCGCCTTGATACCTGCATTAGGTGTTCTGGACAGTATTGCCAGGGTCGTAACGAATATCGTTAGCGCGGTGAAATGAGCCTCGAACGAACGGAAGCAATTGGAGGAAACCACGGTCTCAACTGTAAACTAGAAGCTATCACCATGGGTAAAAAAAACCCGCCAAGGACTTTACATATGACGGTCCTACCAAGGAGGGGGTGCGAGAAAGAAAAAGAAACACAGCAGGAAGAGACGCTAATGAAATCTCTACCGAAACGACCGCTCACGAACATGGATTTGGAAATGTTTGCACGCAAATTGAAGACACCTCATTTCCGCGATGTGTTCATGTGAGATGGTTTTCCACCTAAAACCAAATGTGACGAATATGCCGTAATCAACATGGACACGACAGCCACTACATACTGGGTAACTTACGTCAAACATGGTGAGTAGNTGACGAATATGCCGTAATCAACATGGACACGACAGCCACTACATACTGGGTAACTTACGTCAAACATGGTGAGTAGTTAGATATAGTCGGTTTGACGCCAGCGTCATGCATGGGAGCAACGGAGCCAGAAGCTTGGTAAGAAAACCGTAAACCTTGACGTGGGCTTGTCTAGGCCCCACAGTTTAGCGCCAATTTACAATGACGCCGTACCGCCACTGTGGAAGACAGGGTGGCTTATAGTGTCGTAGTTAATGCCTCCAGGCACAGACTATATGATGCCTGAAGGTTAAGGGATTTGCAATAATGTAGTCCTTTGCGGTTTCATTTGGAAGGATAGATATATTGTCTCGAGTTTGAACAAAAACAACATACATTAACACTTCCGAGGTGTGGTNCCGCAATGACTGCATGACATAGCCTCGGACATGACCCCACAATATAGAGGAGTGACTCCTTTTTGGGCAATGAGGTGTTTGAGGGATTTTCTTCTAGTATGCCCAAATCCCTGCCATGGCTCCTCGACTGGCCCCTACTTCATGCTCTTGCATTCTATGTTAGGAGGTTCTCCGAGTGTTCCCAAATCCCTGTCACGACACCCTCGACTGGTCCCTGCATCATGTTCTTGCATTTCATGCTAGGGTTGTGCGGGGGGCTGAAATTGCTCATAACCCCACAATATGGAGGAGTGACTCCTTTTTGGGCAATGAGGGATTGAAGAGTTTTCTCCGAGTCTACCCAAATCCTGATCACGATGCCTCGACTGGTCCCTGCTTCATGCTCTTGCATCCCATGCTAGAGGGTTTTCTCCNAGGTTTTCTCCGAGTGTTCCCTAACCCCTGTCACGACACCCCCGACTGGTCCCTGCATCATTCCATGCTACTTCACGCTCTCTCATTCAACAGTTAGGGGTGCCACGGTGGTGGAGTGGATAGATGCAGCCTCAGGCGTGTCCCTACAGCAACTCCCGCAATGACTGCATGACATAGCCTCGGACATGACCCCACAATATAGAGGAGTGACTCCTTTTTGGGCAATGAGGGGTTAAGGAGTTTTCTCCCAGGCTACCCAAATTCCTGCCACAGCACCTCGACTGGCCCCTACTTCATGTTCTTGCATTCAATGCTAGAAGGTTTTCTCCGAGTGTTCCCTAACCCCTGTCACGACACCCCCGACTGGTCCCTGCATCATTCCATGCTACTTCACGCTCTCTCATTCAACAGTTAGGGGTGCCACGGTGGTGGAGTGGATAGATGCAGCCTCAGGCGTGTCCCTACAGCAACTCCCGCAATGACTGCATGACATAGCCTCGGACATGACCCCACAATATAGAGGAGTGACTCCTTTTTGGGCAATGAGGGATTGAAGAGTTTTCTCCGAGTTTACCCAAATCCTGATCACGATGCCTCGACTGGTCCCTGCTTCATGCTCTTGCATCCCATGCTAGAGGGTTTTCTCCGAGTCTTCCCAAATTTTCTCAGAGTCTTTACAAATTCGATTATCATTTAATTCCTTCCTACTAGATCGTATAGTTCATATTCAAGCATTCCGTGGCTCCCTACAGCGATTCCACCTCCCTGGAGGGCCGTGATAGCATGGTGGATAGATGACTCTTCCTGGGGGCCATGGTGGTGTGGCGGATAGACAACTCCTTTAACACACACATGTCCATGCACACGCACACATGCGCGCGCGCATGTCATGCACACACACACAGTTCCACAACAATGTGGCCGGCCACATCACCCGAACTCGAACATTCAAGACTAACATAAGTATTGCTGTTAAACCAATTTGCATATCAGTTCAATGGAGATCGTACTACAGACCACCACGCTTCCTGTCCGCATCAGTGATGTCGACAACGATAAAACTAACGTCTTCAGATTACATCATGGAAAGCTACTGCCTAGCATCGTACGGGGTGTCACAGCAGGACCAAGTAACTGCAGCAAGAAATGTGTGCTTCTCAGCCTTCTGGAGGATCCCATCGGTCTTCGGTTCGAGAACGTTTACCTATACTCAAAATCACTACAACAGTCAAAGTACTTACGCCTATCACAAATACTACAAGCCATGGACGGACTTCGTTATTTTCCATTTAGTGACAATGACGAGGTCGTGCAGCCAAGNTTATTTTCCATTTAGTGACAATGACGAGGTCGTGCAGCCAAGTGATGCGTTACCAAACTCTGTTTATTTTCGACGATGTAGAATGTGAGAAACAGGCAACAATGCAGTAGTATTTCAGCATGGGACGCCATGTAGCAGTGGATTCGATTTACCTATGTCAAACTTATTCACGCATGCCTAAACAGCTTCTATGTGACAATGCTAATTTNGTGTAACTGCGATCCGCCACCTGCCTCGTGACACGTGTCGACTGAGAGGCGCTCGCAAAGGGGGTCAGCGAGGCTCTTGCAATCCACTTCTACAGCGGCCATATTGGCAGCCAGCGCGAAAACCACTTGCATTCGCATTCTATTGCTACGGTGGCCATTTTGTTTTCAAAATTTTCCAAAAAAAAAAAATTCAAAATTTTTTCAAAAGTTTGTAATTTTTTTTTTAAAGTTTCTAGAAAATTCCACGATGTTGCACAACATAACCTCAGGCTGGCTCCCTAAGACAATGCCCAGATTTTATTAAATAGCCTCAGGTGGCTCCATAGCCCAACGCCCCCTCCCCTACAAATCGCCCGAGGCTCCGAGTTCAAATAGCCTAAGGCTACAGGAATTTGCGAGTTTTCTTTAGCCATTTCGATGGGGGCCACACTGGATCAGTGGATAGACGTCACGCTTAACTTCATACTCTCGCATTCAATAGCGAGGGGTGCTGTGGTGGTGGAGTGGTTAGATGCAGCCTCAGGCGTCTCCCTACAGCGAAGCCTGCCACGACGCCATGACATAGCCCCAGGCTACAGGATGTCGCTGTGAAGTGGTGGATAGACAACTCGCTTCTTGGGGGCCGCGGTGACGCAGTGAATAGACACCATGTTAAATTCATGCTCTCGCATTCAATAGCGAGGGGTGCCACGGTGGTGGAGTGGATAGACACAGCCTCAGGCGTCTCCCTACAGCAATACCCGCCACGACTCCATGACATAGCCTCGGGCATGACCCCACAATATGGATGAGTGACTCCTTTTTGGGCAATCAGAGGTTGAGGGCTTTTCTCCTAGTCTACCCAGATCCCTGCCGCAGTGGAGCAGTGGATAGACGCAATGCTCAACTTCACGCTCTTGCATTCAATAGCGAGGGGTGCTGCGGTGATGCAGTGGATAGACGTCATTTTAAAGTTCATGCTCTCGCATTCAATAACGAGGGGTGCAGCAGTGGTGGAGTGAATAGATATAGCCTCAGGTGTATCCCCACAGCAACACCTGCAACGACGCCATGACATAACCCCGGCTACAGGACGTCGTGGTGATGTAGTGGATAGACAACTCGCTTCTTGGGGGCCACGGTGACGCAGTGGATAGAAACCATGTTAAATTCATGCTCTCGTATTCAATAGCGAGAGGTGCCATGGTGGCGGAGTGGATAGATGCAGTCTCAGGCGTATCCCTACAGTAATACCTGCCACGACTCCATGACATAGCCTCGGGTATGACCCCACAATATGGAGGAGTGACTCCTTTTTGGGCAATGAGGGGTTAAGGAGTTTTCTCCCAGGCTACCCAAATTCCTGCCACAGCACCTCGACTGGCCCCTACTTCATGTTCTTGCATTCAATGCTAGAAGGTTTTCTCCGAGTGTTCCCTAACCCCTGTCACGACACCCCCGACTGGTCCCTGCATCATTCCATGCTACTTCACGCTCTCTCATTCAACAGTTAGGGGTGCCACGGTGGTGGAGTGGATAGATGCAGCCTCAGGCGTGTCCCTACAGCAACTCCCGCAATGACTGCATGACATAGCCTCGGACATGACCCCACAATATAGAGGAGTGACTCCTTTTTGGGCAATGAGGGATTGAAGAGTTTTCTCCGAGTCTACCCAAATCCTGATCACGATGCCTCGACTGGTCCCTGCTTCATGCTCTTGCATCCCATGCTAGAGGGTTTTCTCCGAGTCTTCCCAAATTTTCTCAGAGTCTTTACAAATTCGATTATCATTTAATTCCTTCCTACTAGATCGTATAGTTCATATTCAAGCATTCCGTGGCTCCCTACAGCGATTCCACCTCCCTGGAGGGCCGTGATAGCATGGTGGATAGATGACTCTTCCTGGGGGCCATGGTGGTGTGGCGGATAGACAACTCCTTTAACACACACATGTCCATGCACACGCACACATGCGCGCGCGCATGTCATGCACACACACACAGTTCCACAACAATGTGGCCGGCCACATCACCCGAACTCGAACATTCAAGACTAACATAAGTATTGCTGTTAAACCAATTTGCATATCAGTTCAATGGAGATCGTACTACAGACCACCACGCTTCCTGTCCGCATCAGTGATGTCGACAACGATAAAACTAACGTCTTCAGATTACATCATGGAAAGCTACTGCCTAGCATCGTACGGGGTGTCACAGCAGGACCAAGTAACTGCAGCAAGAAATGTGTGCTTCTCAGCCTTCTGGAGGATCCCATCGGTCTTCGGTTCGAGAACGTTTACCTATACTCAAAATCACTACAACAGTCAAAGTACTTACGCCTATCACAAATACTACAAGCCATGGACGGACTTCGTTATTTTCCATTTAGTGACAATGACGAGGTCGTGCAGCCAAGTGATGCGTTACCAAACTCTGTTTATTTTCGACGATGTAGAATGTGAGAAACAGGCAACAATGCAGTAGTATTTCAGCATGGGACGCCATGTAGCAGTGGATTCGATTTACCTATGTCAAACTTATTCACGCATGCCTAAACAGCTTCTATGCGACAATGCTAATTTCCTCGTTACGACTCGCTTATTGGGAGCCGCGGTTGTGTGGTGGGTAGACGACTCGCTTCCTGGGGCCACGGTGGTGTGGGGGATAGACGTCTCGCTTCTTGGAGGCCACAGTGGTGTGGCGGGTAGATGACTCGCTTCTTGGGGGCCGCGGTAATGTGGTGGGTAGACGACTCGCTTCTTGGGGGCCGCGGTTGTGGGGCGGATAGACGACTAGCTTCTTGGGACCGCAGTGGAGCAGTGGATGGACATAGCCTCAGACGTGTCCCTACGACAACGCCTCGACTTCACTCGCTCCCACGTCAACACATATTTTTCAAAATTTCCCAACACAGCTCTCTACAACGAATCATCATCGCCCCAGGCTGTGCGGCTCTTGCATTCCATTTCGATGTGGGGCTGCGGCGGTGCAGTGGCTAGACGACTCATTTCTTGGGGGTCGCTGTGGTATGGTGGATAGACAACTTACTTCTTGTGGGTCGCTGTGGTGTGGTGGATAGACGACTTACTTCTTGGGGGTCGCTGTGGTGCGGTGGATAGACGACTCGCTTCCTGGGGTCGCGGTGGTGTGGTGGATAGACATATCCCCAGGCAGTACGGGACTTGTTCTAGCATTTCAACGGGGGACGCGGTGGTGTAGTGGATAGATTACATGTCAAACTCCATGTTCTTGCATTCCATTATGTCTGTGGAGCTGCAGTGGTGCAGTGGATAGGCAACACACTGCCTCAGGTGGTGTGGAGGCTGGCTTTTGCATTTAGACGGGTGCCGAGGTGGTACGGTGGATAGACGATGCGTCAAACTTCACACTCTTGTATCCCACGACTGTGGTGCTGCAGTGGATAGACGACCCACCAAACTTCACACTCTAGCATACATAGACATTGCCCCCGACAATGAAAATTATCACATGGTCATTTAAATCCAATGCGATCTTATAAGCATAGTTGAACGTAATTCCCGAACCGTTTAAGATATAGGCGACAAATTTGTAACATATGCTTCACCCCTGGCAACGAAAATGATCACAGGGCCATTTATACCCTAGGCATACTTATAAGCATAGTTCGTCGTAATTTCCGAACTGTTAAAGATAATTCTATCAAATTCATAACATATGTATCACCCCCAACAATAAAAATGACTGCATGGACATTTGCGTCCTAAGCTTACCTATAAGCATAGTAAATTATAATTTCCGAACCGTTTAAGATACAGCTACCAAAATTGTAACATAGTCATTACCTACTCATAACATAGGCATCATTCGCGTCAACAAGAACGATGCAGCACACAAGGATAAAGATACCTAACATGTTATGTGAGGCCCTCGAAAGAGTCTCGTCACTGACGAAGCTGTCAGCCTATCATAAGGAACACTACCACACACACACACAAGGATAAAGGGGTCTAACATGTTACGTGAGGCTCGCGAACAATTAGTCATGCAAGAGAGACATCACTACTAGACAAAGTTGCAAAATACATATAAAAATAATTATAAAACAAATAGTTATATGCATTTAACAACCTATGTATATTGTAGCATATTGTGTGTTCCGAACCGCAGGTGTGTAGGGTCTGAATGTACAAATCTTCATATATATCGTTAGTAGATTTTAAGCTTTTTTTAAGCAATCCATAAACATAAATTCAACATAATGTCTTCCAAAGGTATGGTTAAGGTCAAGGGCACACGACATCATCCAAGGTGACGGTTATGATTGTATATATATGTATGGTTGTAGTATACACTGGCTGTCTCAGTTGCTATTCAGACTTCAAAGAGTCGGGAAAGTTATTTGTGTTGCTACTGTAGGAAGACTATTTCTAAAAGTTGCCATGCTTGTCGACACGAGACTGGCTGCCAACAAAATATGAAATCCATTATCTTATCATGTGAAAAGTGTAAATCATATTTTCGAAGACTCTATAGGTTAAAAAAGCATAGTGCAACATGCAAAGCTCTCCTTCCTCCACATGTAAATCAGTATTTGCTGAGATTAAAGGAAACTTTTGATGAACCATCAACATCGTTAAAGTCATCTCATACCCTACCGAGGAAACAACGGGCGGATCAGTCACATCTCCTAGTCATCCATGTCACTACTGTAACATGTCTTTTTTCATATGCCTACAATGTGAAGAGACATATAAAGCATAAATATAAGCTGAATCTGCGTCGCACAAGCTATCGATGTGATATGTGTCAAGGTGTGTTCACTCGCACAGATAGTTTAAACTTACATATGAAGAAGTGTAAAGATCTTTTTCCTCTACAAACTAAGCAACAAAGTATATTGACAGCGTTACGAACTTGTGACGATCAGGTTTCTGTTGTACGAAGTATTGGTNACAAACTAAGCAACAAAGTATATTGACAGCGTTACGAACTTGTGACGATCAGGTTTCTGTTGTACGAAGTATTGGTGCACCTACCTACAACACCAACTTCTGGCCTTCATGTGAACAATGAACACAATCCGTCACCGACATATAGGAAACAATGTTGCACACGCCGTCATGAGAGATGTAAAATGCTGTGTAGCGGTGGAGAGAAGTCGGGTTTATTGTTAAAGTGTTTTGCCTCGATTTGAAGCTATAGTATAAACCTTTCAAGGAACTGTGGGGAAAAAACTTCCAGCTGTATGGTGGTGTAGCAAACTAGATGTGCTAGTTAGCTGAATTGACGATTATAGAATTTATAAAAAAGCTTAAATCCCAGTGATGAAATAAGAAGATTTGTACATATATATATATGCATGTGAAATTGATGGAATCGTCTTAGTTGTTATTCGAATTTCGAAGAGTGTACATCGTCTCGAGCGAAGATGGAAAAAAAATACGACAGAAAGCCATTTGTGCTGTTTCTGCAAGAAGCCATTTACTAAGAGCTGTCATACCCGGCGATATGAAACTGCCTGTTCTATGAACATGAAGCAATCTATCTTAAGATGTGTACAGTGCAAGTCTCAATTTGGACGACGCGATAACTTAAGAAGACATCTTGCAACGTGTGAGGGACTCTCTCCTGCGCCAGCTAAGAGATGTAGTGTATTGCATACATCTGAAAAAACATGTGAAGGCCAGACACCTGCTGCATTGGATACTGGTGCGCTGTAACCATCGACAACATCCGACCTGGACATGAACAGTTCTCCACAGGCATCAAGAAATTGGTGTTAATACTGCAGCAAGACCTTTAGTAAAAGTTGCAGTGCTCGTCAACATGAGAAATCTGGAAAATGTTTGAAGAAGATGCAATGGGCTTACTATACTACTTGTTGCTATAAGTGTGGTCGTGAATTCTCATGTTATGAAGTAGCAGGTGTTCCAGACAGCATACGACGCGAAATACACGACCATCAGGTAAATCTATGTCGTGAGTCGTATTANAAGTAGCAGGTGTTCCAGACAGCATACGACGCGAAATACACGACCATCAGGTAAATCTATGTCGTGAGTCGTATTACAACCATAGAAAAATGCGTGCATATAAAGCACCTACACCTGTATATGTTGTAAACTTACCAAATGAGAATGGCTTCATATTGAAAGAATCTGCATTCCGAGGTTTTATGAAGACATATGTTGCATCTTATTCATCGGGTATGGTGGACGATATTTGTACATATCTTAAGAATATGAAACAGAATATTATAGATCAACTTACAGGTGAGATGGAAAAATAAGGCGCAGTAAAATATTATATATGGTTGGACTGTAAATATACCAAATCAGAACCGCATGAAGATTATGAATATAGCGAGAGAGAGCCTTCAAGACCCCGAATGTACCTCTGTATAACATGTGCGAAATTGAAGACAGCGTTGAATCTATCATACAGAATATTTGTCCCGAGGAAGAAGAATATATGGGAAAGGGTTCCGGTTGGACATTATATAAGATACATCAGCTACAGCTGAGAACAAATTTACTTAGCTCACTTGGCAAATAGATGTATGCAGATTGAGGGCATGCAATCGTGAATGTCCTGTACGACTACCTGCAAAACCTTCACCGAGCGTGAAGAAGGAATTACGTGTGTTACAGAATTTTACTATGAAGAGTGCGAGCTATACAGATCGTCAGAAGATGTGAACAACAAACATGCATTGCTAACATGTAAGGTGAAAAACGAAGTTGCTACAACTATCCAGGACATCGAAATCGCAAGTGTGGCTTCCAAGTCTGCTGATGAAGATGTGAAATATGTACCGGTTGGGCATTTAATATAAAATTTATCAGCTGTAGATGAGAACAAATTTACTTCAGCCACTTGACTAATAGACATATGCCTATTTCCCTCTACTCCACTACAGAGAAAATAACAGCCTAACTTCGTATTCGACCTATAGAATGAGGGTATAAATTAGTGCAACCACAGAAATTAACATAGTTGCTAAGCTATAGTGTACAGCAACACTACTGTGTGAAGGTAGTATTGTGGAGGAGTCTTCATCGTGGAGGAGTCTACATTGTATTAGAGTATGCAGAGGGGAGGAGTCTACAGAAGGGAGGAGTGTACAGGAGGGAGGAGTCTCCAGAAGGGAGGAGTCTGCAGAAGGGAGGAGTCCACAGAAGGGAGGAGTCTGCAGAAAAGAGGAGTCTGCAGAAGGGAGGAGTCCACAGAAGGGAGGAGTCCGCAGAAGGGAGGAGTCTGCAGAAGGGAGGAGTACACAGAAGGGAGGAGTCCGCAGAAGGGAGGAATCTGCAAAACCTTCACAAACTACACTAAATTTCCATAGGTTGTCTAGGAGTAGCAGATGCAAATATATGGTACCTCTTAAAGCCCAGCAAAAATACTCTACAGTATTCAGTATTGTATCAGATGTATAGCTGGGTAATCTCGGATGGTGAAGGCGCCACACCATCTGAGAGGGGGTAGTAGAAACTAAAAAAAAACTCCTCCACCTCAACAATTAATAATAAAAAAAAAATGGCCGGCCGAGTGGTGAGGTAGTAGATTTTTTTAAAAAACGGAGTTTTGTTGGCGTCAAAATTAGGCTGTAATAATATTTAAAAAAAAAAAAAAAAAAAAGTCTCTGGCGAGTCATTAAGTTGGCCGTACACCTTTTCCAATTTTTCTTGTAAGATATTAAAGATGGATAATATATCTATAGAAAGTGCAATGAAAGAATGAGGTGTTTCACCTACTTTAATATGTCGAATTTGGAAGTGCATATCCAAACTTTTAATTAGACTATGTGGCATCACCTTTTCGAAGTCGGTGAGGTAATTGTGTTTTAATGGTTTTACAATCATTAAAACTATATAAAGATATGAATACAAATAAAAATATACTGATGTCTAATTATACGAAAATGATCATTTACTCTTCAACAAACAGAATAGAAACCCTTTGTTTGTCACCACAATTTCCCATTCATTTATACACAAAACTTGTGCCTCCACAATTAACATAACTTAACACTTTTTTACTGAAAATATGAACATATCTATCTGGTAAGGTTACCTTAAAATTTCCTGAAGTAACTATCACTTTGAGACTGTACCTGGTTAATTTTATTTCAATGTGGTTTATCGGGTAGGACTGCCCTATTGTTAGGTCAGAAACATTCATAAATTGGTAGGTGCTGTTTAATACATTTAGCAACTGATCCATGTTTTATTCTATATTATACATTAAAATTTATTTAACTCTGCGAATTCTTAGAGCACCTTTTTCTAAACACCTTTTTTATAAACGCTTTTTTATAAACACCTTTTTCCAAACGCCTTTTTCTAAACGCAACTTTTTCTAAACACATTTTTCTAAATGCAACTTTTTCTAAATGCAAATTTTTTTAAACGCAAATTTTAACGCAACTTTTTTGCGCGGCGCTTGGACATAAAAACCAAACACAATTTTTAATGCACCCTTTTTTGCGCCCGCGCTCGTATCGGCATTTTATATCTACTATAGTTATCCGCCAGTTTTATTCGGAGGTTTTGATACAAGGCCTAAGTATGCAGTTATTATCGCTACCATCATAGTGCTACAGATTGTTCANTTTGATACAAGGCCTAAGTATGCAGTTATTATCGCTACCATCATAGTGCTACAGATTGTTCATGGTTAGTGGAGCACTTTTGAATACCCTGCTTAAGGTCTACTTTCCTCCTCATTTTGTATTCTTCCACCATATGTAAAATCTATATTGACATGGGCATAGTGACTTCATTCATACGTTAGTTGAATGAAAACGTGAAATAGTCGGGAACCTAAATGTGTTAGCTACTATTATGCCATGTCATGCTCTAATGTGAGAAATACTAACTCGATCTGCCATAAATATTAACATTACACTCGGAATACCACGTCAAGACTTCAAATGACTTTTTCTTAATTCGCTGCCAACTTTAACTGGGAGCCTACATGTCATTACTTACTGCAGCATGTATGTAACCATGGGCAGTAATTTCTTTTTTCGAAGGTTGGTTTCAAAAACGTTTACTTTACCTTGAAGAACCTATACTTATGCAGGTTGAAATAAGGAAGATAGGAGAGTTTACCTGACGCTTGAGCTGCATCGCAGCACGTTCAAAATACGCGGTTTTTTTAAAAATGAAACCATTAAAAGTGTCCTTAGTATGTTTACATTTAGGCGATGATAGAACGGTACTTTCATAGCCTTGTGCGTAGCGGCGACGGCGCACTTGATGTGCGTGTGGGTGTCGCCCTTATTGCTCCAGAGCATGTGAGCTTCAAACGCGAAAGTAGCTCCAGTTAGGCTACCGCCTTAAGGGGAATCCCTAGTTAAAATTGTTAAAAGCCTTTAAAGTGTCGTCGGACTATAAAGAAGCATTGCGGCGTGCCCTCCAAAGTTTAATATGTATTCCCTGAATTTGAATTTCTCGCAAATTATATCCGTAACAGTATGATATTATTACACGCTAGGTAAGTCAATGGCTCAAACTACAGATGTCACTCTGCACTTTNTATATCCGTAACAGTATGATATTATTACACGCTAGGTAAGTCAATGGCTCAAACTACAGATGTCACTCTGCACTTTTCTTATTTCCATTAAGGGTGTCGGTAATAAAAAAATTCATTATTTTATATTTTTACGAAATACATTTTACTGATAGACATCACTTGTAAATACTCTTTCCTCGCATACAATAAAACATTATATTCCGTAGTTTTTACATTGTGGTGCCCTTAAGGTAACTGAACAGGAAAGCCCTAAAACTGTTCATTTATATAATTTTTATTTCTTTGAAGATATTTAATAATAAAAAGTAGTGGCTGTAGATAATAGTATTTTATCTTACATGGAAAAAAATTCGTATTCATATAAGAGTACTTTACTTAGACTCGCGTATACTCTCTAACACTAACTTTACAGGCAGTATTTTACTATGCGGCCACCTTAAGTAGAGACTTGTGTGCACTGCGCACTGCTCTGTAGTCTATTCGCGAGCACACTTTTTGACTCAAACCTTTGAAAAAACACCCCGTGTATGACGTGCTTGGTTTTTTTCTTGACATGGCATGAATCACAAGCGTTTTATACTTGTGTTCACATAAAAATGCCTTATTTTTAATTAAACCGAACTTTTAACTATATTTCTTCTATTAATTATACTATTTTATTTATAATCAATATACATACAAACAGGGGGAAAAAAGGTGTGTTGGTAACGCCTAGTAAGAAACAGTTCTTGTGCAAAATATTACGTAAATGAGTGCGCACGAATGCGGTGCGCTGTATATTTTGTGTAATTTTGTAGACGCGGTTAAGTTTACTTCTACTACAGGTTGGCAAGATCTATGTCAAAAGTTTGGCAACCAAAACTNACTGATAGACATCACTTGTAAATACTCTTTCCTCGCATACAATAAAACATTATATTCCGTAGTTTTTACATTGTGGTGCCCTTAAGGTAACTGAACAGGAAAGCCCTAAAACTGTTCATTTATATAATTTTTATTTCTTTGAAGATATTTAATAATAAAAAGTAGTGGCTGTAGATAATAGTATTTTATCTTACATGGAAAAAAATTCGTATTCATATAAGAGTACTTTACTTAGACTCGCGTATACTCTCTAACACTAACTTTACAGGCAGTATTTTACTATGCGGCCACCTTAAGTAGAGACTTGTGTGCACTGCGCACTGCTCTGTAGTCTATTCGCGAGCACACTTTTTGACTCAAACCTTTGAAAAAACACCCCGTGTATGACGTGCTTGGTTTTTTTCTTGACATGGCATGAATCACAAGCGTTTTATACTTGTGTTCACATAAAAATGCCTTATTTTTAATTAAACCGAACTTTTAANCATGGCATGAATCACAAGCGTTTTATACTTGTGTTCACATAAAAATGCCTTATTTTTAATTAAACCGAACTTTTAACTATATTTCTTCTATTAATTATACTATTTTATTTATAATCAATATACATACAAACAGTAAGAAAATAGGTGTGTTGGTAACGCCTAGTAAGAAACAGTTCTTGTGCAAAATATTATGTAAATGAGTGCGCACGAATGCGGAGCGCTGTATATTTGGTGCAATTTTGTAGACGCGGTTAAGTTTACTTCTACTACAGGTTGGCAAGATCTATGTCAAAAGTTTGGCAACCAAAACTNAATTTTGTAGACGCGGTTAAGTTTACTTCTACTACAGGTTGGCAAGATCTATGTCAAAAGTTTGGCAACCAAAACTTTTCGCCACTAGGTAAGCGCTAGTGTCGGCAATATACCTGAGTTTATATATTTTCTACGTTAAAGAACAGAACAATTGTAATAATCAGAAATCAGAATATAAAATAACTTTGTAGCATAATAAAATCTTTCTCTTTTATTATTCCTGTAGCCTACAATTTTAATTAAAATTTAACGTTTGGAGCACTGCGCACCTAGCGGCGGAAATTTTCCCTACGCCAAACTCCCCATAAGAAATCACGTTTTGTTCCTAACCTGAGTAGAACAGACCTTAACTTGATTAAGCTTTGTTTGCATGAGGCGGAGGGATATCGTGGAAGTATAACTTTAGCAGGGCTTCAGAAATGTTGGAAGTTGCCGCGAATGGAGTATATGCCTCGAGCCGTACTGAGAGAGTTCGCGTGGCTAGCTTTAGGTAGAGGGGGTGGTAGTTCCTTTGGGGGAGGGGGGAGGGATGGCGAGTGTTGATATGGGTGAGATCGACGCGCGCCCCTTCAGTAGTCGGCCGGCGGCCAAGCGCGACGGTACAGTACCGCAGTAGGTGAGTCGCTTATAGCTTGTTCACAGTAACGTGAGCACTTTTGAAAGCCCTCGCATTTGGAGTAATAGCCAGTAAAATATATTTCATTTTAGCCTTGGGCGTTAACTTCCGAGTGCGGTGGAATATGCACGCTGTGTCTATTACTTACATGGCAATATTTATTTTAAAAAGGCGGTGGAAGGATAAAAAATAGCTGGAAGGGAAAAGTAACCAGGGCGTCAAAAGTTCTCACTTGACCGCGAACAGCCCATACATACACTGCACGTACTGTAGTTGTGCCTCTCTGCCTGCCTGCCTCGCGCCAACTGCCGCGCTGTCGACACACGTGCGTGCTTGTAGTCCATTCGCGGCCACTTCCTACATTTCTCAAGGCCTGCTGCCAATTCTACTTTCAGGATATTCCTCCGCCTCACGCAAACTACACCTCAACCAAGTCCAGAAACTACACCAAAGGGACGAGGCACCGCATTCTTGCGCACTCACTTTACAAATATTTTACATAAGAACTACTTCTTAATAGGTATAACCAACACATCGATTTTCTCCCTGTTTTATGCATATTAATTANTATTTTACATAAGAACTACTTCTTAATAGGTATAACCAACACATCGATTTTCTCCCTGTTTTATGCATATTAATTGTAAATGAAATATTATTATGTATTGATAAAATATAAGTAAATATTTTATTTTACCAAAAATAATATTAATACAAGTATAAAACGCTTGTGATGGTTGACATATTTAGAAAACAACTAAGCACGTGATATATGGGTTGGATTTTTAACGGCTTGATTCATAAAGTGTGAAGATACCGCGAATAGGCTATACTTTCCTCTTATTCCCTCCTGCCTCATCGTGGCCACAACCTTAAGGGGGTATTACAGCTTCGATCCTGCAATCTGAAAACTATGGCCTGTCAGAGCATGACAGCATATCTTAACAGATATTTTGAAGTCCACAATATCTCATTCATGTTATTTTTGCTGCATGTGTAACCGTTATAGACATTCATGCAGTATTTATTCTTCTTCAGTTACCCATCATAAAATACATATTGAAAGCAGTCCATTACGGTTTCAGGGATTCTGTAAAGTAGTTATGTATGTAATAATGTTGGAATTTTAGTATTAAATTTTAACAGTAATTTATAAAGAGATATAAATAAACAAATATGGCAAGGATAACACCGCCTCAAGGGGTTTACACAATGAAAAACCTAAGCATTAAGCAGTGAGACTTAGAAAGTTTCACATCGCTCTAGCTCAAACCGAAGTATAAGCAATGAAGTTGCTACTGCATACTGCTTAAGTTTCACGGTAAGGAAAAATTGGAAAGTAGAAAAATCAACTCGGCAGTCTTCAGTTTAGTCACTCACAGATACTCTTATATATAGATTGAAAATAACGAACTTTCAAGATTTGTTCCTGTTTGCCTGCTGCTGAAAACAATTTTCGACTGTAAAGATACTACTAATCAAACACCTGCTTCTATTTTGATTTCAAATAACAGACTGTAAATGCTTTTTAGAGGTTGATCTCATGCAGTAGGATCTTTCTTGTGTCAATACAATTGTTGGAGCCTGTTACCCACTGCTACGCCGATTACTGCTTACAGCACCGCCTGGTTTTTCCATTTTGTAGACCCCTTTAGTCCTGCAACTGCCAATTAAGTGCACTTCTGTATATTTGAGTGAAGTCAGTTTAAGAACTGTCTTTAAGGGCTTTCAAGAGGTTAAAATAATTATTTTCTACGTTTTTAGCTATTACATCCTTTTTCGGTGTGATATAAAATAATAGTATGAAAAAAAGTATGAGAATGGAGGATAGTTATTTTTCAAAAAAGAAAAAATCCAGTTATAATTTTTTTTTATTGTATCTATTTTTTTCGTACAAATCTCAAAATGGTTCAAAAGTAGTACATAAAACTACACTTCATAATTATTATNTATTTTACATAAGAACTACTTCTTAATAGGTATAACCAACACATCGATTTTCTCCCTGTTTTATGCATATTAATTATAAATGAAATATTATTATGTATTGATAAAATATAAGTAAATATTTTATTTTAACAAAAATAATATTAATACAAGTATAAAACGCTGGTGATGGTTGACATATTTAGAAAACTACTAAGCACGTGATACATGGGTTGGATTTTTAACGGCTTGATTCATAAAGTGTGAAGATACCGCGATAAGGCTATACTTTCCTCTTAGTGCCTCCTGCCTCACGGTGGCCACAGCCTTAGGATGGTATTACATATTCCATCCTGAAATCTGAAAACTATGGCCTGTCAGAGCATAACAACATATCTTAACAGATATTTTCAAGTCCACAATATCTAATCCATGTTATTTTTGCTGCATGTGTAACCGTTATAGACATTCATGCAGTATTTATTCTTCTTCAGTCACCCATCATAAAATACGTATTGAAAGCAGTCCATTACGATTTCAGGGATTCTGTAAAGTAGTTATGTATGTAATAATGTTGGAATTTTAGTATTCAATTTTAACAGTAATTTATAAAGAGATATAAATAAACAAATATGGCAAGGATAACACCGCCTTAAGAGGTTTACACAATGAAAAACCTAATCATTAATCAGTGAGACTTATAAGTTTCACATCGCTCTGGCTCAAACCGAAGTATAAACAATGAAGTTGCTACTGCATACTGCTTAAGTTTCACGGTAAGGAAAAATCGGAAAGTAGAAAAATCAACTCCGCAGTCTTCAGTTTAGTCACTCACGGAGACTCTTACATTTAGATTGAAAATAACGAACTTTCAAGATTTGTTCCTGTTTGCCTGCTGCTGAAAACAATTTTCGACTGTAAAGATACTACTAATCAAACACCTGCTTCTATTTTGATTTCAAATAACAGACTGTAAATGCTTTTTAGAGGTTGATCTCATGCAGTAGGATCTTTCTTGTGTCAATACAATTGTTGGAGCCTGTTACCCACTGCTACGCTGATTACTGCTTACAGCACCGCCTGGTTTTTCCATTTTGTAGACCCCTTTAGTCCTGCAACTGCCAATTAAGTGCACTTCTGTATATTTGAGTGAAGTCAGTTTAAGAACTGTCTTTAAGGGCTTTCAAGAGGTTAAAATAATTATTTTCTACGTTTTTAGCTATTACATCCTTTTTCGGTGTGATATAAAATAATAGTATGAGAATGGAGGATAGTTATTTTTCAAAAAAGAAAAAATCCCGTTTTAATTTTTTTTAATTGTATCTATTTTTTTCGTACAAATCTCAAAATGGTTCAAAAGTAGTACATAAAACTACACTTCATAATTATTATNATTGTATCTATTTTTTTCGTACAAATCTCAAAATGGTTCAAAAGTAGTACATAAAACTACACTTCATAATTATTATTCATGTTTTAGAATGTCATGACGAATATTTCTTTGAAATTTGCTATGCTGTTCTTCCGTATTTCAAATTTAACTTCTGAGATATAATTTAAAGTCAAAATAGTTAGCATTAACGTAAAGTGAAACTTTCCATGCAAGAAGTTAACCAAACTTCAGCACAATTTAAATGTAATTAAGGCAGTGTCAGTCACATCAGTTTTAAGAAATTTTTTATTTGTTTTTATAGTAATGTATTAATTTGTATTCCTATCGACGTTCATGGGGATTGTAGTGTGTGTTAATAGCATATACTTTCAATGGAAATTTAACAACTATTTTTTTACGTGTGTGTTCGAACTATAATAAATAACCAATCTAAAAACTTCTAAATTTAAATAAAATTTACGAGTGCAAATAGGCGTCAATTTGTGTGAGAGATAAGGTTATTATTTGCACGTATATGCAAACGTTTGCAATATTATTATAGCAATGTTGTATATGTACGTTTACTATCTGTTATAAAATATGCAGACATACACGTAAATAAAAGAGCGTTTTACAGATCCCAGGTATAGCAGATGTATTTGGTATTACTGTATTACAATTTATTTATAGAAGACACAAAGTTAACATAACGGTCCCCGTGTTATCTTCAGTGTGCATTGGCATTGTCATATAACTGTCATTTAAAAACATTTCTGTATATTTGAGCAAAGTCTAGTTTCGAACAGCGTTTGAAAAATTTTACACGCCAGATGCTCATTTCTATTTCTAATGAAAACTTTTATTATAGTATAAAACGTTTGTGATGCATAACATGATTAGGAAAGGATCAAACACGGTTTACATGAGGTGGTTTTCCAAAGGTTTGATTCAAAAAGTGTGAATAAACCGCGAATACATCATAAAATGAAAATGTCTAATACGGGTATTTTCACAATAACTTTCAAGTGTTGAAATTCTGGCACATTATATTAAAAAAAGGAAAGGAACGTATATCACTCGTATATTTTTAATATAACAACACATAATGACAGTATCAGCACTGTAGATCTCACAGAGGATGTTGCCAAGAGAAAGACGACGTCAGTTCAGTGTGTTGTACGTAGAGACTATGATGAGGCAAGTACGCGTGACTGGTTCGCCCTTAGCACTCCTGCGCTTACAGACCTCGGACACGCTTAATACGTCCTTGCAGAAGGCACTCTCAACAGAACACATTTGAAATTGTCTGAAATTAAATACCGGCTCGTGTGTGCATATTTACTAATGCCTGTCCGTGCTATCTCGATTAACCTGGGGCCCCTGTGATGTAGCGGTGATGTAGCCAATGAGGGTGAAGTGAGGTGATATGGAGCAGTGCCGGAATGCAAGGGCAGGGGAAACGGGAGATCCCCGAGAAAACCCACTGACCAGCAGCATCGTACAGCACGATTCCCACATGCAAAAATCCAAGGAGCCACCCGCCGGGAATCGAACCCGGTTCGCCTTGGTGGGGGGGGGGCGAGTAGTCTGGCCACTACACCACCGCGGCTCCACATTTTTCTGGAGAGTACTACTGGAGTCCACGGGATAAGCGGTGGTTTCACCTCTGTATTCCTAGATACTCTAGATCCTTAATGAAGCCTTAGAGTTCCCACACATGGCATTCGTAGATGGCTAGGCTGGTTGATCAACAGCAAATTGCGTTTANTTAGTGAAGCCTTAGAGTTCCCACACATGGCATTCGTAGATGGCTAGGCTGGTTGATCAACAGCAAATTGCGTTTAATTTACATTATAAAAGTCCCCGCTTTGTGCCGAACTTACATACTGAGCTGACGTTAATTTAAACATAAAAACATTANATTTACATTATAAAAGTCCCCGCTTTGTGCCGAACTTACATACTGAGCTGACGTTAATTTAAACATAAAAACATTAGAACATAAATATCTTGAAATAGTAGTCTATCTAAAACTGAACATGGAGACTCATGAATCAGATGCACGCAGCAACATATGTATAACGTGTAATTTTCCTGAGTGTTCAGTTAGTTTCCCAAGTGGGTAATTCCCCATCACAACTGTTTTTCCACATCCTGTAAAATGACGTCACATGCCGTAGCAAGCTTGTGGCAAAATTGATGAAGAAATAAAAAACAAAGCAAAGACGGTTGGCATACCGGCGCAATCAACTCGGCTCACCTGCAGTGAGTGAAGGGCGAGATACGACGTGACGCATACCTGAGCGCAGTTTGGAAATGCATGTCTGCTGCGCCCGCATGCTTCATGCCAGCTCGCGTGTGCGGCATGTGAAAGCACGCGGTGCTCCTTGACCGTGAATTGCAACACTCGGCGACGCACTGAAGTGCCCGCATGTTCTGCACGCTGCACTTACTGGTGGCCTCCTGCCCGCAGCTGTTCGACTGGCCTGCACCACAGGCTCAAGTTTGCTTCACTATCGAAAGCGTAACAGTGACCACGGAGCATGGGTCGCGTGCACAAGGAATGACCGCCATGTTTTCCAAACTATTAGTTCACAACTGCACGTAACATGAGAGGTCCTCACATAGCAAACAAAGGAAATAGTTATATTCAATTTGATTGTGCGGCCACGNAACTGCACGTAACATGAGAGGTCCTCACATAGCAAACAAAGGAAATAGTTATATTCAATTTGATTGTGCGGCCACATTACAACCAATCAGAGCAGAGTATAAAATTCTCAACAAAGTTGTTTATTTAAAATGGAATAACAGCTAGCTGCGGANTTACAACCAATCAGAGCAGAGTATAAAATTCTCAACAAAGTTGTTTATTTAAAATGGAATAACAGCTAGCTGCGGAAACGAAGAAATGTCGCAACCAATACATTTAGAGCAAAGAACAGCTGAAAGTTTACTAGCAGAAGTTTCTAAAGGTTATCCACGTGTTTACTATAGAAAATCAAAAATGCTAAACAATTTAAATTACTGTCAGTTTTCAACCCGATGTTACAATCTGTTACGAAAATCCGTTATTTACCATCACTGTCAAATGATGTCGGACTCGCCGCGAAATTTCATTTTCTAAAAATAATACATAATTCAATTGTGAATCAATTTCGCACAGGAATTCTGGTCGTATGTGTGTTATACTTTTACGTCCTATGCTCTGTGGTTACGTATTTTTATTGTTAACCTAACTTAAGGGGAAAAAATCATCCACCCTGTACNTTTACGTCCTATGCTCTGTGGTTACGTATTTTTATTGTTAACCTAACTTAAGGGGAAAAAATCATCCACCCTGTAATTTTTTTTAAATATTCCTAATTAAATTATATGATCGGATATTAAAAATTAAATTTTGACACGGACGCACCTCAACCGACAAACACAACACGTTTTGCACCATGTCTCGGAAACGATACCTTCTAGCGGAAAAATGCAACAGATCAAAATTATTGGCAACGGACAGGGAAATACGAGTGCCTGTGTACACACACAGAACTCAGGAAAAGAATTAAACGGAAAGGGTTTTTTTTTTCTTACTGAGTTCTGTGTGTGTACGGTTTTTATTTAGTCTCACATTTGGCAATGGACATAGTCGAATCATACCAACATAATAAAATACTGATTAAGTTGTAAAGATGAAACAATTTACAACATGAACTAATGTCGTGGGCTACTGCTTGACATATATGTAATCACCAAGGAACAGTTTAAACATTTTTAAAAAAAATATTAAATACATGGAATTATATTATGTATCATGCGGTCGCCCGTGGACTTAGTTTACATTGTGAATTTTTTCATCTTTACAACTTAGTTAGTATTTGTTATTACGGCTGCAACAAAACAGAAGAATTTTATGTTTGACATCAAATTATTAAAACAAATATGAAGTGCAGAATTTTTTTATTCGAGGGAAATATCATCATGTACAATGCGTGCGAGTTAAACAATGTTTGGTAAAATTACAAAATAATTAATTTTTTTGCTGTCGTACACTCCTAACGTCACGTCGACAGCGAAGTCACGACGGACTGCGTCGAGGAAGTAGGAGAGGGGAGGGGATGGCGAAGCCGTCCCAGCACTCACCTGGGGCGACTTCAAGATGGCGACCGGTATTTAAAACCAGGTCCTTCCGAATGCGAGACCAAATGTTGACCACTGCACCACCTCGCCCTTTTATTAACGCGGGGTAGTTACGAATATTGATGAATATTTTGTAATATCTCATTGCAGACATGTCTACATTATACACTACTCCTTTATCACATTAATTAATTTTATCATGTTAGAAAATTAAAATTTATGGCACGTGGTATATTTAAGGAAATGCAAAACTCATTCTTGATTTAACATTTTTATGCGTCGTATCTGTAAAAGCCCACGAAACACTAAGGGGGCCGCTGTGGTCTAGTGGTTAGAAGTGAAGTGAAATGAAGAGATTTGGGTGGCTCTTAACAGAGAGGTCTTGAGAGCAGATGAGGGTGATTGAGATGAGTATAGAACTGCGACGGAATGAAAATATGGGAGCTACGGGAGATATCCGAGAAAACCCGCCAACCAGTGGCATCGTCCGAGACGACTCCCACGTGCGGAAATCCGGGAGTGGCCCGGCCGAAGATTGGACCCGGCTCGCCATCGTGGGAGGCGAGCGGGCTAACCGCTCAGCCACCGCGGCCCCTGTAGTGGTTAGACTGCTCCGTCCACCCAGGTGAACCGGGCTCGATCCCCGGCGGGGTCGCTCCGTGATTGTCGCATGTGGGAATCGTGCCAGACGATGCCGCTAGTCGGCGGGTTTTCTCGGGTATTTCCCCGCCCCCTCATCATTCTGGCGCTGCTCCTTACTCACCTCGGTTCACCGCCATCGCGTGTTTTGCCTTTCCACATAGGAATCGCAACGCGCTCGCCGGCAGCCAATGAGAGAGACGCGTGACGTGACACACACGCCAATC
>NQII01000422.1:177424-247692 GCA_002778355.1 Clitarchus hookeri
CCTGTCACTACTTTCATGGTAAAACGTACAAGGTCAGTGTTTCAAAACATTTTAATTATCACAAATGACGTGCGTGTGTGTCACGCAGGGGTTGGCTAAATGTTCCACTCGGTCCGGGAAGAATACAAAATAGTGTTAAGATGTTGGTTGATTGGTGGCAAATTGTTAACACTGTCTTGTCTGCGCTGTTTGGTTATGAGAAAGTTTGTATCTTCTTACAACAAATATAGAGCACCTAAATAAACGCTTATCTCAAAAAATGTTAATAGAGATACAACGAAGTACAAAAGTGCCACGAAAATTCTCTACAAACAATGCGACGTTCCAGATACAATTCATATATAGGACTACCGTATCTCTTTGCTACTATAGCCAAAAACCCAAGTATTTATGGATAAACCGAATTTTGGTGGCACTTTTATACTTCGTTGTGTCGCTAATAACATTTCTTTAGACCAGCGTGTGTTTAGGTTCTCCATTTTTATTGTTAGAAGATACAAACTTTCTCATAACCAAACATTGCAGACAAGACAGTGTTGACAATTTGCCACCAATTAACTAACATATTAACACTATTTTGTATTCTTCCCGGACCGAGTGGAGCATTTAGCCAACCCCTGCGTGACACACACGCACGTCATTTGTGATAGTAAAAATGTTTTGAAACACTGACCTTGTACGTTTTACCATGAAAGTAGTGACAGGCGAAGTCATGTGAAAATATTTCATTTTAATTGCACTATCCCTGCTGTGTTAGTTTTACACTGAAAATTTTGAAGCCAGAGAAGAAATCTTTGTGTGTTTTTACATTCCCACACAAAATACGCGAAAATGGAGTGGAAGTTTCACAGTTGGAACGTATTACTTGGTAGTCAACATTTTGTGGAAGGAAGTTTTCCACATCCATGTACACCAAGATTTGTGTTGGCACAGTGCAGTGTGGGGGAAATATCCTTGTGGAGTGCGACCAAATGAAAACATGATTTAGGGTGTCANGAAATATCCTTGTGGAGTGCGACCAAATGAAAACATGATTTAGGGTGTCATAAGAAATGTCATGCCAGCAGCACATGTTTAATTTTGAACCATGATATATTAGATAATGTCTGTTATCAGTAAGCGTGGTTTTGTGGAATACAAAAATCAAAGTATAGCTACAGAAATTCGACTGTATAGCTTATTTTTCCGCAACGGAAATGAAATGAAATTGCAGTGAAGAAATCTTCGATCATGACACACTTTACTGTTATTATTTTGGTGATTTAATTTTGTTTAGGAAATGTATTTTTATTGAGCTATATTATTATTTCTGTGATGATTTTGTTCATAAACATTAACGCGTGACACAGTTATAATAAATTCAATCGTAGAAACAAAAATTTTATTCTTAGTTATGTTACATAATTTTACATTGTTATATACTCTGTGCTCTAAAACAACTGCGAAGTTAAAATCCATGTGACGTTTCACAAATAACCAAAAGCCACCGAACATGGTTTAAACACTTTTTATTATAAATAAATACAAAATTTTCTGAACGACTGCCAATTATAAAAAGACAAGTGAAATTCACAGCCGTTAATTGAGTACTGAGCACAATATGTAACCGTTTAATAAGCAAAGTTATGAACTTAATAATAAACGCATCTAGCTTGGAGCACCAAAGGATACGCACTTTCAATATATAAAATAAACNTTCAAAATGAATCTTCCACGCCATTTTCGCGTATTTTGTGTGGGGATGTAAAAACACACAAATAATTCTTCTCTGAATTCAAAATTTTCAGTGTAAAACTAATACAGCATGGATAGTGCAGTGAAAATGAAATATTTTTACATGACTTCACCTGTCACTACTTTCATGGTAAAACGTACAAGGTCAGTGTTTCAAAACATTTTAATTATCACAAATGACGTGCGTGNCCTGTCACTACTTTCATGGTAAAACGTACAAGGTCAGTGTTTCAAAACATTTTAATTATCACAAATGACGTGCGTGTGTGTCACGCAGGGGTTGGCTAAATGTTCCACTCGGTCCGGGAAGAATACAAAATAGTGTTAAGATGTTGGTTGATTGGTGGCAAATTGTTAACACTGTCTTGTCTGCGCTGTTTGGTTATGAGAAAGTTTGTATCTTCTTACAACAAATATAGAGCACCTAAATAAACGCTTATCTCAAAAAATGTTAATAGAGATACAACGAAGTACAAAAGTGCCACGAAAATTCTCTACAAACAATGCGACGTTCCAGATACAATTCATATATAGGACTACCGTATCTCTTTGCTACTATAGNGAAAATTCTCTACAAACAATGCGACGTTCCAGATACAATTCATATATAGGACTACCGTATCTCTTTGCTACTATACCCAAAAACCCAAGTATTTATGGATAAACCGAACTTTGGTGGCACTTTTATACTTCATTGTGTCGCTATTAACATTTCTTTAGACCAGCGTGTGTTTAGGTTCTCCATTTTTATTGTTAGAAGATACCAACTTTCTCATAACCAAACAGTGCAGACAAGACAGTGTTGACAATTTGCCACCAATTAACTAACTTCTTAACACTATTTTGTATTTTCCCCGGACCGAGTGGAGTATTTAGCCAACCCCTGCGTGACACACACGCACGTCATTTGTGATAATTAAAATGTTTTGAAACACTGACCTTGCACATTTTACCATGAAAGTAGTGACAGGCGAAGTCATGTAAAAATATCACATTTTCATTGCACTATCCATGCTGTGTTAGTTTTACACTGAATATTTTGAAGCCAGAAGAAGAAATCTTTAACTGTTTTTATATTCCCGCACAAAAAACGCGAAAATGGAGTGGAAGTTTCACAGTTGGAACTTATTACTTGGTAGTCAACATTTTGTGGAAGGAAGTTTTCCACATCCATGTACACCAAGATTTGTGTTGGCACAGTGCAGTGTGGGGAAAATAGCATTGTGGAGTGCGACCAAATGAAAACATGATTTAGGGTGTCATAAGAAATGTCATGCCAGCAGCACATGTTTAATTTTGAACCATGATATATTAGATAATATCTGTTACCAGTAAGCGTGGTTTTGTGTAATACAAAAATCTAAGTATAGCTACAGAAATTCGACTTTATAGCTTATTTTTCAGCAACGGAAATGAAATAAAATTGCAGTGAAGAAATCTTCGATCATGACACGCTTAGCTGTAATTATTTTGGTGATTTAATTTTGTTTAGGAAATGTATTTTTATTGAGTTATGTTATTATTTCTGTAATGATTTGGTTCATAGACATTAACGCGTGACACGGTTATAAATTCAATCGTAGAAATAAAAATTTTATTCTTAGTTACGTTACATAAGTTTACATTGTTATATACTCTGTGCTCTGAAACTACTGCGAAATTAAAATCCACGTGACGTTTCGCAAATAACCAAAAGCCACTGAACATGGTTTAAACACTTTTTATTATAAATAAATACAACATTTTCTGAACGACTGACAATTATAAAAAGACAAGTGAAATTCACAGCCGTTAATTGAGTACTGAGCACAATATGTAACCGTTTAATAAGAAAAGTTATGAACTTAATAATAAACGCATCTAGCTTGGAGCACCAAAGGATACGCACTTTCAATATATAAAATAAACCTTGGCTGCATTTAAACATGAAGTTATATTACAATTATGCAATACTTTATTTTACCAAAACGGCTTTGAAATGGTACATCCTTTCTTGACTCTAGAATATTGCTTAGCACCGCTTTGACTATATGGAAAACCACAGAACGGAGGGCAGCAAAGGTTTGCCCATCAGAGCCTCCATTTCCATAAAACACAATTTATAAAACTATTTAAAACAATTACGGTGAGAGTCGGTCTTGTTGGACCCGCCAAAGCTCCAACCGATAAAAAATTATTACAATAACCAGACGGCATACAATTGAAAATAATTACGCCCTGAAACGATGCAGTGGTGGAAACGGTGAGATCAACAAATATTAAAAAGAACTTGGGCGGCGGAGAAAGGACGATCACGGCACGTTAAAAAAAAAAGGACACATACAACGCGACACCATAGTTAAGCCGAAACAGAATTTGGATGGGCGGCCAAAACCAAAATAATTTATAAATGGGACGGCACTGCTGCACACCCAAGGTACTACACAACCACGCCACACAAATTACATAACATTTAAAAACCGTACCACAATATTTTACGTTTTCCGCGGCTCACCGCACCGATGTATGTGCCCCATCGCTCTCGGCGGGACCAGTAGAACTGTCAGCTCATTAACATCATCGCGGCGTTGGCCTCGGCTGGACGAGGAAGGAAGCGGTTACGCCATTCAGTGCAGAGCGGGTACTAAGTAGCAGTGAGGCGTCGTAAGGCAGCAGGCGTAAGAAAAGGCACACATTGCCGCCACTCCCGATATCTCATATGCCCCCGGAAGGCCGTGCTGTCACGAGACCAGGAACCAAAGTTCCCATAGCTCGTTTAGTGGGTTTTCAACAAAAATGCAGCTCGACAGACTTGGGTCGAATCATTGAGCCGGCGGCGGGCAGTTGTGTATATGTTTTAGCTGGGCCCCGGGTCCGTATTTCTAGCTGTTGATCACTGTTGCTACCTTAGTGAATGTACGTGTAAGTGTATCGGCGAGGGAGTGAAGCTCCCCACCAGTCTCCCGACTGGCGTGTCGTAGTGTCGTGATGTCTGTAGGACATGTGGTAGTGTTGTCTGCAAGTGGCTAGTTAACCTCGCGTGTGGTGTGTTGGTGAGTCCCTACAACCCGAGTCGCTGTTCTTCGACAACCCAGACTGCCCGGCCTCGCCTTACTCTCAGGTCATTTCATCTGGCGTTTGTGAAAAAAGTTACACGTAATTAGTACACTTTCCTGGCATCCTATGTACCAGGACTGTGGCCAACCCTGGTCAAAACTAGCGTTAACCAGTGTAGATGGCGTACCTACATCAGCCTCCCGAGGGGCATCACTTGTAGCTTGTCCTTAAAGCTACAAAACAGGCATTGCAGTCTTGAGTCTATTATTTTTTTAATTTTAAAGAATTTTTATATTTTTTATTTTATTTTTGAATATATTAAAATTTTTATTTGGTTTTAAATTTTATACTTTTTTTTTTTGTAAGATTTTTGAATTTTTGAAACTGAAACTAACTGATGACTACTGCCCCGAAACCCAGTCCTGGCCTCCCATGAGTGCCTCTCGGCCTGAGTTCCTGACCACAGTGGGGCCAAACTGTCTGCCAGTGCACCCACATGAGCTGCTTTGACAGTGCGTATGAGTCGCGTGAGAGGACGCTGTGTGTGGCTGCTATTTTAGACCGCCTTGTGTTTTTAACGATCCGGGGAGCTTTGCTCGGCTTCAGTGTTTCGTTTGAACTGAGCTAGAAATGCTTTGGTTCAGGTGGTTTTGTTAAATGTGTCGAAATTTTGTCCCGGACCAATCAGAGAATTCCACCGTCCCAAGAATAGTGCAAATGTAGTTTGATTTAAAGGTCCCTGTTTTCCCGTTTTATAGTGTGAATATTGTAATTTTTTTGAGTAGTTGTGCGATTTCTGGCCTGCAGATCTTACCGGAACTGGTAGTGAAGCTATCCAGACGGGCTTAACCCACAAGGCAGGAGGTGATGTCAGACAGAGCCGAAGCGTGCCAAGCCTTAAATAAACTACCTCGACCAATCAAAATGTATGACGCACGCAGGTGAAAAGGGGGGAATGTATGAAGGGAGAGCAGGGAAAAGAAAGGAGGGGACCTGAGCCGAGCAAAGAGTACACCACACCGCATAAGTAGATGGCGCTAATAAACTTAACGCGACGGCGCTAATGTCGCATTCCCTTCCGTGAATTTCTTCAATTTTTAGCATCAACAAGGTAATCGGGCTAGATACGTATCAGAAGAGGATACTTTTCCAGTTTCTTGACGCACTCAAAGATCCAAAATGGTTACTTGCCAGTATTTTTTGCCACTACGTTTTACAGGAATCTGTTGAGACGAACTCTTTCAAAATAGGATAATACGATTTTTGAAGCCTAATTATTGCTGGTACCAAATCTTGACAGTGACTTTTTCCAGATCTCTGCATGAAATGAGTTTCAGCAAACATCCTTATAGGACCTCCTATTCATGATCTGGCACTCTTTTATTTTATAATTTAAGAATCTGGCAATGTATCCTACTCTGAAAGGCCCTTTTCTAGGATTTTGGTTAAAACTGGAGGAGCCACAAAAATCCTGATAAGATCCTAATCAGTATTGGATACTTTTCCAGATTTATTTTGGGTTGAAAATAAGTAATAGCGAAAACTCCTGAAAGAGCTCCTATGAGGACGATGTTGAGTGTGCACACTTTGGGGTCCTTTCAGATAGGAGCCAATTCAGCGTCCCCGACAGTATATTTGAGGTTTTAGAATGAAAAATTTCGCGAGTATATTTTGTTCATAAAAAACTTTCATGCTTCTCTGTTGCAACAATAAAGCACATTTCGCTCTTTGGCTTAAGTGTCCCGTCTGCCTGTCGTTAGAATTGCGCTGCAGTGTGTTGTTGGATCCTGTTTTTCTGACGAAACTATTAATCGTGCCCTCAGTACGTTCACCTACGAAAAGACATCATACCCCAGACGAGGAAGGAATGCTACTTTAAAGTTACCACGCATGCTGTAGATATTATTTTAGAGCCCTACAATGTAATTAAAAACGGCTTTTTCAGACTGCCGTATCTTAAAGCATACTAGCCGGACACGAGCCAGACTACGATAGGAGCCTGTATTAAACTTTGCTGCAGACTTTCAATCACTGCAATCATATGGTCACTGCTGAAAGTACCATAGGTAGACGCGGCACTACGAGAACACTGCACGCCAATTCATAGCCCTGCGCGTAGCGGCGATGGCGCTCTTGTAGCGCGTACCAGTGTCACCCTTATAGCTCCCTCACTTCTCAAGTATAAAAACGGCACAGGTAGGCGGGACCCTTATCATACCACGTTTTCGAAAATTCATCAATGGATCCACCAGTGATTGACAAACCGGTGTACAATAGCTGAGACAATTTTCAGGCACCAGGTTGATTTTCAGAGGTATTTTCGTCTAATTAATGCAATTGCCCATAAATTCTAAAGTTTTCATCGCCCATCTCTAAAACTCGACGTCCGAATTACTTTGGTATGTTTCGGAATGTGTGTTAACTTTTATTTTACAGATGAAGTGTTGGAAAATTCATCGGTTGATGTTTTGGTGCATATCCGCCAAATCCACCAGGTTTTCAGGCCAGCAGAACTGGTGGATTAATCGGTTTGCCCTAACTCAATGTAAACAGTATTTTTCGAACGTCCGGTGTAAAGTCGGCGGATGCACCGATGATGTTTCGAAAACGCAGATGGCCATGGCTGCTTTTCTTGGCCTCTGGCAACCACAGTCGCACCGCGGAATAGTTAACAGTACAGAGGCGGAACAGCCACTAGTACCACAAACTGCAGCCGCACACGTCAGCAAAATGGCGTCGCTGACCAGCAACATGTCGGAGCCGTCTGCCAATCAGCGCCTGGCAACCCACTCGCCAGACGGCAGTCCCGCAATAGGGGGTCTTCCGCAGCAAGCAGCCAATCAGACACAAGGCCTGTTCCCGGAGCGTCGCGCAGCCAATAACAGAACGGGCACGCCCACATCAAATGCACCGCCACGCCATCTCGTCTCTGTGATATCACCCCGCATCAAACCCACACAAGTCCATCCTCGCGAACCAACAAACTACCCTACTTTCTCCCGCCCTAAACCAGTTAGAGGAATATATATTTTACTCCCGCGCGACTGTCTCCGCTTTGCTGTGTCCTTCCTCTCGCAGGCTGCGGCCATGACACCAGACAACCCCGCTGTAGCCGCGACACATGCGCCCTTCTAAACATAACAAACCAGACCTGGGGAGTATAGGGCTTGTCCTGAGACGCAGCTCATTCTCCAACCGTCGTAGATACTGACGAGCATGGCGGAGGAGACACAACTGGAGGAGCTCACGCCGGCTTAGCGGGAGTTGGGGGCTCGCCAAGAAGTAAAGGTATTTGCGTGTTTAGTTACTGTGTGGTTGCACATGTGTTTGATTACGTTCGAGAAGGAGCGGCGGTTATCGAAGTAACTCGACTGGACACAGGATCGCGCACCAGCAAACACAAACTACTACAAAGCCATCTTGTGTCGCGCCAGGTTCCACGATAAACGTTATCGTGGAAAACCACGATAACGTTTATCATGGCTCAGTTATTCTTAGGCCGTGTTCCAATTAGTTTTTTTCTTCTTTTTTTTGTGATTTGCGTTTTGAATTTTGTAATGTTTATTGGAACACCACGACAGTCAACTCAGTAGCATGCGATGTTAACGTTTGCTGTACCTACAACACAGCATGTATTATGTTAAATGGCTATTTTGAAACTGGAGTTCTTATAAATAACATTCACATATCTTCGTAAAACCATGGGTAAAGCACTGTTTAGCATTTAATATCACCAGAGTAAAATAGATATTGTGAACTGACATTAACCTGTAAATATAGAACCAAAAAAAAAAAAATTCATTGCATGAATATTTGAGCAACTTCCTTTACTATATACTTATTTAAAGTGTTAAAGTCGATTATAATAACTCCCGTTTTGTGCGTATTTAACATTTGCAGTCGGCAAAAATAACATGGCAGGAATTTGGTAATGTGTATTTGGTAATTTGTAAGCTTCGAAGTTTAGAAAACACCAAACGCAAATGACAAAATACGTCATATATTTTGCAGACATGACAGAAATGGTCATGTATCTATTTTGTTAACAAAAGATCCCAAATGGAACACGACCTTAGAATTCTGAAGGTTCAATGCTAATATCAACTTAAGATATTACTTTCTGAATTACTTAATTTCTTTGATGCACGTCAAATGGAAAGAATGTAAATAAATAATAATAATAATTATTAATATTGTATGCGAATAATTTCGGGAAAAATAACATCCAATAAAAATGTCTTTCAATAAGTATGTTCCTTTTAAGAGATAAATTTTTTATATATAACGTATCTTAGTGAAAATAAAATTTATAACCAAATAGCACGTCAATTGTAAATTGATACGTTTTTACATACTTCTAGTTATTAAGCATTTACTATAAATTGCATGAAAAAAATCGTGTAATAAGTTGTAAACGATTGCATAAGCTTTTGTAGAGATTTCTTAAGAATAAGTAATATTTGCTACAAAAGTATCTAATATTATTGATGTAAAAAGGACAGACGGGCAACCCACGAGTGTTAAATCAATGGCGTCACTGTTACGGGTGAAAAATGTTCGTTCTTTGCTGAAATTTGATTTTAGTTACTTCCATCCTCAAATATAACTAAAACCTGTATTTTCGCGCGTAGGAAACGTAGCAGACGTTGCCGTTAGTGAGGTGGGTTTCCTCGGTGGATTCCCACGCCCGCCGTTGCAATACTTTGCTTCTCCGCTTTGCCCCGCTTTGCCATTTAGACGACTTGTACTAAAATATTTTGTGTGGAATCGTTGTTTGCGCGTACACGAGAATCTCAGTCAATAAATATTCTGGGAACACACATTTTTGCAGAAAGGTAAAAACCAATAATCTAATGCCGTTTTGTTTTGGTTTAATCATATTGAATGTAGTCGAAGAGAAAAAAAATTGCGAAATTATGAAAAAATCACATTTGTAGAGCTCGCCTGCTCAGTATCCTTAGGCGCTGGGAGAAAAGTACAAACATAGGTCTGTAGTCAAATACGTCTGCTTTCATCACGCCAGACGACATCCCACTGTTACAGAACCAGCTTGTACAGCACAACGCAACGACGGGAACGCTGCAAGCCAGTTCAGCGTCTTTCGCGTAGGGGCGATGAGGCGTTAGGCGCGCATGTCAATCTCGCCCGTATTGCTCCCTCGCATGACAGCTTCAGGTACACAGGAGCCTTAAGGCGTGGCGCGATGGGATCGAACTGGAACTGAGCTACGTCGGACTCAACTTGAGTACTGTATGGTGTGTGATACAGCCGCCGAACTGAACGTATCGAAATATCTGCTTACGAGTTTAGTTTGCCTCATCCGAGTGGTGATCATTTGTTCACAAACTATTGTTGCTTGATTAATGAGGTTCGGATGATGAGCAGTTTTTACGTAGCATGTTACTGCCAAAAAAGAAACGAACACGTATACGAGACAGCAAGAAACTTCAGGAGAATGTCATACATTGGTTAAGGAGCTGACAGAAAAGTAGTTTAAGAACTACTTTCGATATCACAGGTTCCAGTTCGAAAATGTTTTTGACAGGATTGCGGCTGACATAAGTAAATAAAAGACCAATCTGTACAAAAAAAAAATAATTCTGCTTAAGGGAATTACGACGTCATTAATTTGCCATTATTATTAACGTTTATGTGGTAAATAATATTGCTAAAATGGTGTTTAATATATTAGATAATACACGAGAGTAATGCAATAATAAGTAAACTGAAATAAAGCATTCGACAAATACTTGACGAATTGATGAAAGACATTTTGGCTCCAGTAAATCTGAAGTAATGCAAATTATAAAATCATTTAAAAAATGAAAAATATATTTAAAACAAAAAATGTTATTTAAAAGTATAGCACAGATACATAAACCTCGTTTTACAAATAACATCGAATGAAATCACCGAACTGATGGGGAATGAAATTTCCTTTATGAACTCTTTCCCCTTTTCCTATACAGTATATGCGGCCATAATTTACAGGCCTGGTACTAAGATACACAGTTTTATTTGGCAATCAACGCAGCATTTGCAATTAATGCATAATTAATTGCAACATTTGAAGTGTTGGGTCATAATGTATTCATTTATGGAAAACGGCGGTGTTTAGCGCAAAAAAACACAAGACGGCTTTTTCATTCTCCGTGTACAGTAGTTTACCAAACCGCAGGAAGAAACGAAAAATATTGGAGAGTGTAATTTTTAAAAGCACAAATGGGTTTCCATCCCATTCGTTTTCGTGGAAAGGGGTTGATAACCGCGCCCAACTTTTTATGGTTTGCACTTCGTCGTTCAATAATGCACTATCCAGAATCTCAGAGATTTTTCTCTCATTAAGTTNTTATGGTTTGCACTTCGTCGTTCAATAATGCACTATCCAGAATCTCAGAGATTTTTCTCTCATTAAGTTTGTGTTCCTAGCAACAAAGTTCTGTTTCAGCTACACTTTCAAGGACGGTTACATTATTTCGCAATAGACTATGCTATAGGCCCTGTATATGACCTATAGCATAAGTATATTTTTTGATGAGGAATCACCTGCCCAAAGTTTGTCAGTAGAGTTCAGTTCCACTCTGTATGTCGCTGTACTGTGGTTAAAAAAATGTTTCATTCTCACGTGATATCGTAGTAACTGCTTTACTGGACCTAATGTGGTGGACAATGACAATTAATTTTGTTTGTACTTTTTTTNACGTGATATCGTAGTAACTGCTTTACTGGACCTAATGTGGTGGACAATGACAATTAATTTTGTTTGTACTTTTTTTACACAGATTATCCTTTTATCTAAGATTTCAATATTCTCATTAATATTATTTACATGCATGTGTAGAGGANTTTTTTTACACAGATTATCCTTTTATCTAAGATTTCAATATTCTCATTAATATTATTTACATGCATGTGTAGAGGAAGGTATGTTAATTATTTACACCGACAGTTACTTTTATGTACTTTTCTTTGTGTGACCTTTCGTTGTCTTTGATTGCTCGTTTGAGTTTCCTTGTGTGGGGTAGTTCTCAGCTGCTACATCCACAACCAACACTCATTCCAGCTTTGTTCCACCTTCAACACTCGGAGGTGTAGAAGGAGGCGTAGCTACGTGCAAGCTAATGTCTTGCCAAGTGTATATACTATGAAAATTGACCTATATTGGAAAGCTATTTTCGTCAAATTTCTTATAATATATAATTAAATTTTAAACACAGTATGTGTAAAGTTTTAAATTATATTTACATACACACAAAATGTTTCGGAAGCATGCGAAAAAACTGTGCCACGGGATTGCTGACGTGAAAAGAATAAATTTCAAATTTGAAATACGACACCCATGGTCCACCTCAAATAATTAATGTTGGACTTCAAAAAGCATATTATGTGGGATATTATGAAAAGTACTTGCGTTAGAGGAACATAATTTGGTATACATATTAATTAAACCAAGATCTGGGTTATAATGAAGTATGNAAAAGTACTTGCGTTAGAGGAACATAATTTGGTATACATATTAATTAAACCAAGATCTGGGTTATAATGAAGTATGGTATGTCGTACTTACCCCTATCATGTGAAAAGTAGCAGTTTGCACCCTGTTATTGCAAACAGCTTTTTTACCTTGAGGTAATATTGATGTTTGTTACCATCGTATTAAGCAGTACATCGTAATTAGTCAAAAAGACACTCTCATCGCAACTCTCTAGGACCCACCGCTTTCGTATAAAAACGCACACNGGACCCACCGCTTTCGTATAAAAACGCACACAATTGTTTCAGCTGTAGCAATACTGTGGCCTGGCGAGTAGGCAACATGTCCTACACCTGGAGGTAAACACGTGCTGGCTGTAATACGGCGTCGTACGCTGAATAATTATCGCCAAGAACAAACAGGCAGCAAACTAATTACAATTAGTAAATGCGCTATACTGACCTTTAGTTTTAAAGCTACCGATTTCGAATTCCTGGTTAGCATATTTGTAATATTCTCGGAAAATTGAAGAAAATGACACCTCACGTGTCATTACTGTGCCATCGGTACTATTTTTGTTCACTCAGCTGAAAAAAAGCTTCGATTTTAGTTTTTTTTAAATAAAAACTATATGATAGCTACCGATTCAGATCTCCGTGTAAGCATATTCCTAGTACACACAACAAACTGAAGAAAATGGCACCCAGTACATATTTACCTCGCTTTTGGTACTTTTTCTTTTTTTTACTAGGCTAAAAAACAAAATATATATTTTTCAATAAAAACCCTTCGAAAGCTACCGATTTATATTTTCGGGTTAGCATATTCGTAATATACGCAAAACAATTTTAAAAAAACACCCCACTCGTTTTTACCGCACGATTGGTAGTATTGTTTCACTCAGCTGATATACGAGGAACAGCAGTGGCAGAGAGCAAGGAGCTCTGTGGGACAGAATTGCGACTCGCCAGTGTAATGCCTGGTTCACATGTACGTCGATCACGATGGACGTACAGAGTGGGAAACTACAACAGCCAATCAGAAACCACCCTCGTCATCCGCAAGAGTCACACCCAAAAAGTTGAGCTCACGTCGATATTTCTGCTCGCGGAAACATCAGACTTTGCCGACATCTCACAGAAGTCTAGTGGTTCTCATGTTTTATTCCAATAATGTTTTTTGATAGCAACGAAAATTGATGTGATAGTGTTGAATAGTTCAATGAATGTATTTCTCATGAAATTAAGTAAGTAACCATAAACGTAAGTTCTATTGAACACTTGTATTATATAAATGTAGTTTGAAAATGAACCTGTAAGTAATACAAAGCCGTAAAATATTCTTGTAAAAATGAAACAAAATTTCAATATCTTAAAAATTATTTCGTAAATATTGGTACCGCAATGGAATTAAGGGTTGGTTCACAATCAAAAAACATAGGCACAGAGTTTAGGTTATAACAGTATAGAACATCCACACAACCAAAATCTTTAGTAGGAAATAAATTCATATTTTAATACTTATGTATTATTTTTAGCCAATAAAATTTTGCGATGAGTCTGACGACAGTTGACGCTGTTNAAAAGTACTTGCGTTAGAGGAACATAATTTGGTATACATATTAATTAAACCAAGATCTGGGTTATAATGAAGTATCGTATGTCGTACTTACCCCTATCATGTGAAAAGTAGCAGTTTGAACCCTTTTATTGCAAACAGCTTTTTTACCTTGAGGTAATATTGATGTTTGTTGCCATCGTATTAAACAGTACATTAAACGCACCCAATTGTTTCAGTTGTAGCAATACTGTGGCCTGGCGAGTAGGCAACATGTCGTACACCTGGAGGTAAACACGTGCTGGCTGTAATACGGCGTCGTACGCTGAATAATTATCGCCAAGAACAAACAGGCAGCAAACAAATTACAACTAGTAAATGCGCTACACTGACCTTTAGTTTTAAAGTTACATATTTCAAATTCCTGGTTGGCATATTCGTAATCTTCTCGGAAAATTGAAGAAAATGACACCTCACATGTCATTATTGTGCCATCTGTACTATTTTTGTTCACTCAGCTGAAAAAAAGCTTCGATTTTAGTTTTTTTTAAAATAAAAACTGTATGAAAGCTACCCATTTAGATTTTAGATTTCCGTGTAAGCATATTCCTAGTATACAAAAAAACTGAAGAAAATGTCCCGCTATACATCTTTATTGCGAGTTTGGTACTTTTTTAATTTACTCGGGTTAGAAATATGTTATTTTCTTTTTTCAATAAAAACTATTTGAAATCTACCGATTAATCTTTCGGGTTAGCATATTCGTGATTTACGCAAAACAATTTTAATAGATGACACCCCGTTCGTCTTTATCGCACGATTGGTAGTATTGTTTTACTCAGCTGATATACGAGGAACAGCAGTGGCAGAGAGCAAGGAGCTCTGTGGGACAGAATTGCGACTCGCCAGTGTAATGCCTGGTTCACATGTACGTCGATCACGATGGACGTACAGAGTGGGAAACTACAACAGCCAATCAGAAACCACCCTCGTCATCCACAAGAGTCACACCCAAAAAGTTGAGCTCACGTCGATATTTCTGCTCGAGGAAACATCAGACTTTGCCGACATCTCACATAAGTCTAATGGTTCTCATATTTTATTCCAATATTTTTTTTGATAGCAACGAAAATTGATGTGATAGTGTTGAATAGTTCAATGAATGTATTTCTCATGAAATTAAGTAAGTAACCATAAACGTAAGTTCTATTGAACACTTGTATTATATAAATGTAGTTTGAAAATGAACCTGTAAGTAATACAAAGCCGTAAAATATTCTTGTAAAAATGAAACAAAATTTCAATATCTTAAAAATTATTTAGTAAATATTGGTACCGCAACGGAATTAATGGTTGGTTCACAATCAAAAAACATAGGCACAGAGTTTAGGTTATAACAGTATAGAACATCCATACAACCAAAATCTTTAGTAGGAAATAAATTCATATTTTAATACTTATGTATTATTTTTAGCCAATAAAATTTTGCGATGAGTCTGACGACAGTTGACGCTGTTGGTAAACAATGGATTTTCGTAACAGACTGTGGTATTGTTTTGAATTAAGGAATAAAATATAACCGTTTCCTTTGTGCACCATATCAGGAATTCTCACGCACACGGCCTGTTATGCGCTGTTATGAATCAATAGGTTCGAAAACAAGGCGGTCAATCCTTGTGCATATGACCTATGTACTGTGATTATCGTTATGCTTTCAATTGTGAACCAAGATTAATAAAATAGAGTAGAAGCATGACAGCGTCTAACTTGTTGTCCCTCGCTTATTTTCAAATCTCAGTATTAAAAATAACGATTGGACAGCTTGCTCGTACACAAACTGCAAAAGAACAACCGTAGATTCTGCCCGTCCTGTCTGTTCGGCGTAAACGTGAACCAAGCTTAGCGAAAGAACCTTATCTTGTTCATTTGTTTGCCCAAGTGGGTTCTACTGTACTGCCAACGTCACAGCACTCAGTAAGCTACAAGATTCGCTTTGTTATGATGGTAGACATGGTGAGTGACGTTGCCAGCATGTGCTGCGTTTTATGGACAATATTATCTACTGCGTCGTTTATAAGCAGTTATTACGCGCGACAAATTCTTTAGATAGAATAGGAATTGTAGTCGTGGAGATGAAACACTACTTTATGGACAGTTTCGTGAAAATACACGTGGTATGAAATAACAAACTGGAAGTCACATGTACAATGACCACAGCCATCAGAATGAGAACACGTCACCAAGCATGCATTTCCACAAGATCTACTGAGGAAAGGTATACGATTGTTTATAAATGCCAAAGTTGTAAGGCCAGGATTGCGATGACTTCACCCGTAGAATGTTGCAATGCTGAGTTGCAGATGGTGGTGCGCCTGGGTTCCCGTGGAAACATAGCGACAGTCGACGCATGGCCCCGAGGAAGCAAGATGGCTGCGCGAATTGTCACCACAGCATACATTTACACACTGGAGTCTAACAGAAGAGGTACGCAAGGCGGCGGTAGACGAAAGATACACGTTCGAGTGTGGATAGGATTTCACGACTTTTCTTTTCCTGTTCCTTTACTATTTTTCACTTTTGCCTTCTCGCGCCTAAAGGAGTGGACGAGTTAACTTTTATTTTGCTTCTGACGCCCGATCCGTTAGAAATATCGTTCCAGGCGTCATTCTTGAGTAGCCTATTGTGATGGTTTGCAGTGGTAGGGCACCACACGACTTCCTACACTGGTATCACTCGATATATTTCAGCGTCAACGCCTCACCNTGGTTTGCAGTGGTAGGGCACCACACGACTTCCTACACTGGTATCACTCGATATATTTCAGCGTCAACGCCTCACCCTACTCTATGGTTAAACGTGCAGCTAACTGCCCACGGAACTGTCTCAGGCTCGACTGATCATCCACGTGACGTGTGCATATTTGCGTGCGTGTTTCCGTCAACACTATTGCAACATGCGNCTCAGGCTCGACTGATCATCCACGTGACGTGTGCATATTTGCGTGCGTGTTTCCGTCAACACTATTGCAACATGCGCGTGCGACATGCGCGTGCGACATATGTTGGTGATTTGAGGAAGTGCCGACTTCGGACGGAATAGCATGCGCCGCGCGCGTAATAATACGGATTTTGTTCTGGAAGATCAATTACACTTTTATTGATGCCATTAAAATAATTACCGTACATTATTATACCAGGCGTAGTATTATTCCCGTGTGTACTTTATCTTCGAAATTATTACGCTCCTAAAATGTAAAATTTTTAAACTCCTTTGTAAATTCAAAATGTTTTCCCGTTCAAACGTGTGTTTGAAACGTGAATGTTTTAGTTTCACCATCTTACCGTCAAAATGCGAACGTATTGTCGGCCGGTTGCCATGGATTACAGAGAAACGTCGAAAAAGATATTAAATTGTTTTTTGNCAAAATGCGAACGTATTGTCGGCCGGTTGCCATGGATTACAGAGAAACGTCGAAAAAGATATTAAATTGTTTTTTTGGAAACCTATGATTCTTGCAAAACTTAGTGATTATTTGAACCTGATTTTGCTTCAATTGTCGTGGCCTTTGTTGGTGTTTGAAATGTCGGCTTTTGAACACAGCGTTTTATTACAGCATTAGGCAACGAATGTAAACATGTAGGTAAATTATTTATTAACTAAGTCCATTTTTTCGCAGTGCACGAAGAGAACGTGCTCACGGGATTCATAACACACAGCATCCGGAAAGACCACGTTCTACGTAGACGTGAAAACAGGTCCGTACAGGTCAATCTTCGTAAATAAAGGNCAAAATGCGAACGTATTGTCGGCCGGTTGCCATGGATTACAGAGAAACGTCGAAAAAGATATTAAATTGTTTTTTGGAAACCTATGATTCTTGCAAAACTTAGTGATTATTTTAACCTGATTTTGCTTCAATTGTCGTGGCCTTTGTTGGTATTTGAAATGTCGGCTTTTGAACACAGCGTTTTATTACAGCATTATTTATTAACTGAGTCCATTTTTTCGCAGTGCACGAAGTGAACGTGCTGACGGGATTCATAACACAGCATCCGGAAAGACCACGTTCTACGTAGACGTGAAAACAGGTCCGTACAGGTCAATCTTCGTAAATAAAGGNACACAGCATCCGGAAAGACCACGTTCTACGTAGACGTGAAAACAGGTCCGTACAGGTCAATCTTCGTAAATAAAGGGGTGTTAACTCACTAACAGAAACTCAATTTGGAGAAGTTTTCTATTTTAGAGAATATGCCAGATGAAAATTTTAAAGAGAACATTTCAGTCATTCACCACGTTTGAGAAAATTATTTAAATGAAGGCATATTTTTGTAAGCAAAATAAAATTTACATTTTTAAATTAATTAACATTCAATAAAACTTCTAATATGTTAATTACCACTTGAAATTATACATTATACCGAATAATCTGAGGCATACAGAGATAAAAGGGTTGAGATGTAATTGTAATGAATAATAATGACGAACTTTGTATCTATAATGTACTCTTACGTGCCGAAAACCAGAACACGCACAGTCGCCCATGTTGCAATTATTTATACTGCAAACTCGCAGAGGGTAGGTAACTTAGCTGCACTGCAGGATCGTCTACCATTTAGGGTGGGTGGAATGAAATATACCGTGATTTTATCATACCGAAGTTTAAAACGGTAATTCGAACGGTTACCTTTCTTAATTAAACCGTAAACATGAAATATGTCCTTGAGTTGGTAAGGGGAGNTTACGTGTGATATGATGCGTGCTACTTGTAACGTGAAGTCACCGTTAACCCGGGGTAAAGACCATAGACTAAATATGAAGTAGACCGTTTGTTCATCTTCTGCGCATGTACCTAACATTGACCTACCCCAAAGCAACACAACTGTCAAAGTCACATGGTCAACAGTGATGAAAGTGTTTGCTTATGTCAAAATTTTTAAATGACAAGCACTACTATATGAATAAAATACTTTTAACAATTTCAATTAAATCAAACTGNTTATGTCAAAATTTTTAAATGACAAGCACTACTATATGAATAAAATACTTTTAACAATTTCAATTAAATCAAACTGCATTAACAATTGTTTAGAGGAAGTATAAAAACATCTCAAAACATTTGTTTACAAATCAGTTTTCTAACCTAACATCCTGACCATGCCGTTTTCGCAAGACGTGCTGACAGGAGAGCGGTTCAATGTTGGGACACAGAGATTGGTTGTGCGCAGCCAGCGAGATCGGTCTACCTCATGTTTAGTCTATGGGCAAGACCTCACATTGGAGTATTGTCGACAAGATTTCGCAGTCCCTATAGCAGTAACTGGAGCGTGTGGCGTGCATATCCTGGCTGCAGTGGCGTGTCGTGCGTCAGGCTTCGCCTTGCCTGCTTCAGGTTGGTCGATACCACGTGTTGCCTCGCTCTCACGTGACCAGTCTCCCCCGCACCAACGACATTACAGCACTACGTCACTGGTTTACTTCCGCGCTATCGTATGTATACAGCTTTATCCTGGACCACAGGTACACACTTTGTGAGATCATTCGTAATAAAATATATACACTCATTAACAGTTGAATTAGAGACACCTGCCTTGTTTGCGGAATGGAATAGTGTCTAGCCACGCATGACTGGGATGTCTTCAGAGTATGTACCGACCGTATGAGTAACAGTCGAGCACAGAATGGCGAAGAAACAAGATCTAACACATCTGATCGTGGCCAGGTTGTTGGGACCAGACATATGGGGCACTCCAGCCCCAGCGTCGTGCAGGAACTGCTATTTCCACGGGCTACCGTGTCGAGACTATACATCAGGTTCATGGATTCTGGTAAAACCATNTCGTGCAGGAACTGCTATTTCCACGGGCTACCGTGTCGAGACTATACATCAGGTTCATGGATTCTGGTAAAACCATATAAATGTTTTCACTGCTTAGTCCCATTTTCGACAGTTATCGACTGATAAAATGTAGTTTTATTGCTACTTCCCAGGCCTAATGCTCTAGGAGTAAAATTATCTCTTTTTTTTTTTTGTGAACAGTGACGGGGCGAGTTCTACCAGCATTTTTAACTTATGTCATCTGTTTAACATGCCTTTCTGGGCTCCAAGAAATAAGTAAAGAAAATAAGTATCTGAAAATTTTGATATCCACGCAATTTTTATTTAGAAAGGAGTTACTAGTATTAGATAAATTATGCAGATAAAGCTACTGCAAAATGTAACAGGAAAAATGATCGGCCTTTTTACATTACACCCTTCTCTGTATTTTTGATCCGAAATTTAAAATAATTGTAAAAGCCCAGCAACTGTGTTCTGCCTGAACTTATACGACGTGTATCTAAAACATACCGACAATTGTTGATAGGTAATTCGTGAGGTGGAAATATAAAGAATGAGATGGGCAATCCATGGTTCAGGTCAATCAGCAAGAGCGGTAGGCGCTTACAATGTTTGACAAAAAAATATAATTTATTGTAATAATTAGGAAACTGCTTGCCGGACAGAAACAAAGTAATGGTGTCTAATTATTTAAACCTTTATAATTAATAAAGTGAATGACGTGTACTTGTAACCCACCCCCATCATGTTGAAAGGAGGTGTTGCCACTATTTTATGCAAAATAAAAAGTATGTTACAGGAAGCATTCCGTATTTTTGACTAGTGGTGATTAAATACCGGCAACATTAGCAAAATAAATGCTTTTGGCAAAAAAAAAATGTGTAAGTCTCGCCCTTTTCTAGTAAAAATAACATATTTGATTTGACAGAGAAGTGTTACTGCCTGCCAGGTAGGCAACCAGTTATTGCTGTCTCCGCCCCGCGTCGTATTGGAATGAGTTTCCCGCAACTGTGTGAGTGGTCTTACATTATTGAGTTGCACAAATATCAGTTCGGTGTGATTGTCTCACTGCTAGGAGTAAAGACATCAGAAAATAAATTGAAGTTCTTGCACTACTAGTTAAGTGTCATACCATCATAAGAAACGTTAAAAGTGTTCAAAATGGTGGCTTCCAACCTCATTGCAACAATTAATTTGGCGTATGAAAGACTGCTGTACCCTTTAAAAAAAACACCCGGTGTATCTTGAACCTCGTCATAGGCAGCCGTAACCCTGGCTAATAGATCTCCGACTCAATGGATGTGTCGTACACGAGAGCCTTGTGAACCCCCGCATGGAAAAGTCTAGCGTATTGAGGTCAAGGGAGCGTGTTGGCCACGCAACAAGCCCGCCTCTGCCAATCCACTGGGAATTCCATGTTGAGGTGATAACGTACAGCTCTCGTGGAATGTGGAGGGGTATCGTCGTGTTGAAGCCACATACGTCGCCGGAGCACGAGTGGCATATCCTCGAGGAAATCTGGAAATGTACGTAAATTGCAGGAATTGGCAGTACATGTGCCCAGTCAATCGTTGCGGCATCAAGTACGGCCCGATGAGCTGATCACCCACAATGCCCACCCAGATGCTCACAGATAATCTGTGCTGGTTGGCTGTGATGGCGGTTGCACGAGGACTGGTGTCGTCCCTCATGAGACTGTTTCTGCTGTTATGATAACCATCTCTCGTGAATGTTGCCTCATCAGTAAACAATACAATGGAAGCGAAATGAAGAACCACTGCGCACTGTTGCAGAAACCACTGCGAAAAGTCACATCGAGGAGCGAAATCTGATGGTCCCAATGGCTGCATCTTCCACGCGTGATAGGCAGGCAGCAGCTGCTCCTGCATAACACGCCATAACACGCCATAACACGCCATACCCGCGTGCAAAGGCGTGGGCGCTTGTCGACGGGCTTTCCTCCACAACATTTAGTACTTCTTCTTTCACATTTGGTGTACGGACATCCCTCGGGCGACGAGACCCGCATCGTGCCTTAAACATGTCTGCTTCACGCGGTCTCTGAGCGGCAGTTGCGAAGGTCTCGTGATGAGGTTACCGCCGCGCTCTCGTGGTACAATCGTACAGCAACTCGTGCATTGCCTTTAACTTCTCCGTAAAGCAGAACCATGTCTGTCATCTCTGAGTTCGTATACTTCGCCATGTCGGCTTGTAGTATAATGAACGCAACGTGCAGTCCAGTGTGGGTTTTCATTCTACCGTCCTCTCCTCTGTTAGGGAGAGGAATTTCCCTACGAATAACGAGAGTGGGGGAAACCACGACGCACAGCAATATTCCGCGCCCTTAGAAACCTCATTGGACGAAACATGTTAAATTCAGTTCCGCCACAAACCACCTGTACATATTGTCCACATGCTACTACCACGTTGCCTATCTGGCAGGCAATAACATTTCTCTGTGAAATCAAACGCAGTTTTTTCTCGGAAAGGGCGAGAGTTAGATAATTTTTGCAAAACACATATATGCTAGTTTTTCCAGCATTTCGTAATATCTGGTATAAAATAGGGAATTTTTCCTGTAACATGCTTTTTTTCAGAAATATGGTTGGCAACACCTCCTTTCAGCGTGATTGGGGTGGGTTATATTTACACGAAATTCACTGTGTTAATTATTATAGTTTAAATAATTAGTTTCCATTAATTTGTTTCTGTCCCGCAAGCAGTTTCCTAAATATGACAATAAATTAAATTTTGTCTCAAACTTTGGAAGTGTCGACTGCTCTTGCTATTTGGCCTGGACCATGAGTTTCCTATCTCAATCTTTCTACTGCCACCTCAGGAATAACCTATCAAACTTTTTCGATATGTTTTAGATACACTTTTATATCATTTCAAGCAAAGAAATAAATTTTCATTCTTTAAGCTTTCTAATGAGCTCCGTTAACTGAAAATATGCGTAAGTTTTATAAAATAACATGGGAGTGCCATTTTAATATCTGTATTCTATAATGTAAATTTTTTAATATGTAAAAATTCATTTGGTGTGCATCACGCGCGGAACTAAAAATTAATAGAAAATGGTACAGCAAAACACGTTTTAATATTTTTTTTTTTACTAAACATGGAATAACCCTTGGAATAACCCTTGGAACCTGCTGTATGAATTCCTAGACATTTCTCCACTGCCACTGGTCGAATGCAAGATCACTTCATTACCCAACCTCATCGGCGTGCACCTGTATTTATTAACAATTTATTTTACTGCATTTTGCATTTTTAGCTGTTCTGCTTGGAACAATTCGGCGTCCCTCTTAAATACGAAGAGCTCTGTTATAAATTTTCCGATTATTTCCAAAGTGTGTTTTTTTTTATCAACAACGATTACTTCCGATTTTTCTGAAGGCCTGCTACAGCAGTACTACTTCCAATATATCCCTTCACCTCAATGAACAAAGCTCAACCAAGTATAGAAAAATGCACCAAAGGAACAACGCTCCCCATTCATGCAAACTCAGTGTAATAAGAAAAATTATAACTATTATTACTCGGCATTACCAACACGCCTATTTTCCCTCTGCTTTTATTAGCATTAGTTATAAATGTTACTTTATAAATTATAGATGAAATATAAGTGAACATTCAATTTAATAAAAAACAAGGTACTTTTACTCTAACGAAAGTACGAAACTCTTGTGTGGCATATTTGGGAAACAAGGAAACACGTCATACATGGCGTGATTTCTCAAAGGTTGGATTCAAAAAGTGTGAAGATACCGGGAAAGGACTGTACATTTTGGTACATTTTCACTGTACGAGTGTGAGTGGCATTGCATCTGGAGGACGTGCATTTGAACACATGTTGTGAGCTGTGGTCTTCATAGATTTATAGTTATACTTGTAGAACATTAGCACGTTACATTAGTTCACAAAGTCCTGTAAATTTTCGTACTCCACTTAATAGGCATCCCAAATCTCTCATTTGGGCGGCTCTTAGCAGCGAGGTCTTGAGAGTCGATCAGGCTGATTGAGGTCAGTAAGAAGTAGCTCCGGAATGTAATGGCGGGGGAATCGGGAGATCCTCCAGAAAATCCGTCCGGCAAGATTCCCACAAGCAAAAATCTGGGAGTGACCCGGCCGGGGATTGAATCCGGTTCGCGTTGGTGGGAGGCGAGCAGTCTAACCGCTCAGTCACCGCGTGCCCTAAGTAACGTTCGACGGAGGCGTTTCCAAGCCGGGGTTCCCTGCCTCAAATGGATGCCGGTGTACTTCTCTATCATCCCTGAAAGTTTTGTAACTGTTTTATCACGCGAATAGATATGGACTGTAAAAGCAAAACAATATACGTAACGATTACAAGTAAAATTGCCGATTGGCCGAACGAGCGCTCGACTGCACCACTTACCACCATGCCGGTCCACGAGCAACTGACTACAAAAGAAATGCAGTCTGGCCAACAGCAGCAAAGATGGCGCCACTGTAGTTCCGAGAGCGCTGGTGAGCCCGTAGTGCCGGACATTTAAACTGGAGGTGTCCAGCCCAATAAAATATGTCTCACAAGGCCAGAAATTCTGAAGCAACAATTTCCACACACACATCATACATAACAGGTCACTATAAACACCACTAAACATTAACATTAGCCACGGATACAAGCTGTATAGTAAAAAAAAACATACATAGGCAATGTTTGAAGTGCGTATTGTCACGTCAAATAGTGGATCCGAAGAATAGCTTTGCCCGGGCCCCGACAATCCTCAGTATGACGCTAAATCCACAGTGTTGACAACTGCGCAGATATTGTGGGTGCGATTGTTAAGGAAGTAGAAAGGTTTTTATGTCTGTGCTAGTGCTTATATTACAAACATTTTAAGTATTTATTCACAAGGTATATTTAAGTTACTTTAAGTTATTATTAACTCGTCACTATTCTATAATAAACTGTGTTGGTGTGGATAGTTATGTTATTAATTTTATTTTACAGTCCGTTTGGATTGTTCAGCCGTTTTCTGTGACTGACATAGTTGATAATCAGGTGGTTTACGCATGCGCAGTAGGGAAGTGGCGTCTACAGCTCGTGTGTATTTGGCAGGTGTCGAGTGTGCTTGTGGGGGTCGCGGTGGTGTAGTGGTAAGACTACTCGCCTCCCACCAATGCGAACCGGGTTCGATTCTCGGAGGGGCTGCCCCCGGATTTTCGCACGTGGGAATCGTGCTGGACGGTGCCTCTGGTCAACGGATTTCTCGTGGATCTGCCGTTCCCCCCACCCTTGCATTCCGGCGCTGCTCCACACTCATCTCACTTCACCCTTATCGGCTCTCAAGACCTCGATGTTAAGAGCCGCCCGAATCTCTTCACTCACTCACTCGGAAGTGCTTGTGCGGTCGATGTCCGTCACTCGCGTGTATCTTATCTTTTATTGCCAACAAGTCTCATACATTTTTCACCCCCCCCCCTCCCCAATTCGCAAAAACCCTTTCGTGATATGATACGTAATAATCCCTTCGCCCTTCGCCTTGCAGGCTTTACACATATTGTCTGTACATGTACATCTATCAGCCACACGCAACTCAAACAGATTCAACCATCCCTTAACGAAGGAACCAGAAGTTAAGGTTGTGTCGTTATATAACTGCCATACTATAAAAATATAATAAATGTAGCATAATAAAACAAAAAACATACCGCCTAAATTTCGGTAAATGTACTTCATAATAATACGTAGTTTGTTTAATGTATTTTAAAAACGCTTTTTACTTCTAATTATTTAAACTCTGATGTTGGCAATACAGCCTTCTCAGTACACTACGTGTATTTTACATCTGTTGGATTATGCCGGCTGTAACTATATTGAATATTTAATAGAAACTGTTGGAAGTGATGTTTCAGCGAGTGTTTAATAATTATTATCTGTCACACTTCCATTTGTAGTATGAAATAACTTTAAAGTTATAGTCCAAACAATACCAGGCCTGCTGCCAAGGAAACTTAGGCGAGCCCTGAAGTAAAAATAAAATGCACGCTATTGACATCATGCGCGTTATCTGCCAACATTAGAAAGTGAAAATAGTGGTTTAATGCATGTTTTGATATTGGTATTATCGTGGAATACCTTAGGTAAAAAAATCATAACACGATATTATTCTATGTTTATTCGGTTGACTTGCAACTGTTCCACCGTATGCTCTTTGAACTGTGTTTTTTGCCTCCCGCCTCCGTGCAGCAGTAGCTGACCAAAAATGAGGGAACCTGAGTTTTCGTCTTGCACGCATGTGGAGCTGCAACAGGTGAACATCGTTATAATAACAGTGCTGACTAAAACATGCGACCAAACAATGACGTGACTTATTGATTTTTCCAACACGTCTGAGCTTTGCGTAAACATATTTATCGTATTTAAATAAATTAAAACTCCTTTAGTGGTCGTTACAATACATATCTATCAGACGAACCTCAAAGGCACGTATTCACGTAGACATTTGTGCTAAAGAAGTGTCCAAGCCGTACTGTTGTAGCAGGTCTTATGGGAAAAAAAGATAGCTGTTCAATGATAGGTGTTCAGTATTCAGCCTGTGTGCAGCTGAATTGCGCACCGTACTTTATATTCCTAGTACGAGAGTAGCAATAGTTTCTGTCTTCTAAAACCAGGCAGACTGTTTATGTGTTTTATTTTGTAACGATATTCCTCCCTCCAAATTAAGTTATGGGCGTACCTAAGCAAATGTTTCTCCTTGTCAGTGTTAGCAATGGAGTTGCTGTACGCACAGCCAACTGTCTCCGATGGTATGTAACTCGTCCGTGATTAACTGTGCTATTTAGAAAAATCCTCTGGAAAACAAATCTCCTGTCCCTACGGCCTTACATACATATGGTTTTGACGCAATCGCTAACGAATACTCGCAGTTATGTTGGCAACGAATTAAGGAATATGGTCCTGTGCACGCCCGTATAATGTAGGTCTGGACACTAGCTTGAAAAGTTGACGCCCTTGTTGACCTATTTAGTTCATGAACACAAACACAGAGCGCTGCTACCAAAGTACTGCTGTTTGGCATAGGGCTTCCAATCCCGCAATACCGAGATCTCGGTATTGCGGGATCCGCGGGGTTTGCGGGACTGAAAAAAAGCGTGCATGCGACCTCTGGCGAGCGCGATCGCTCGGTGACTGGCGGCCGGCGGGCGGCGCACCGGCAAAGGAACGGAGCGCTCTCTATGAATCTGGGGGGTCAATGGGAAAATATCTTACATTTACATATAAAGCAATAAAAGGAATACCGCCGACAAGTGTGGAAGCCGAAAGGGCATTTCCTGCTGCTGGCTATATTGCCTCTAAAATACGCAGTAGTTTGGCAGACGACAGTTTAGATATGTTGTGTTTCCTTCGCAAACATTTTCAATTGAAAGCTGACCAACTTAATAATTAAAGTAACCTATATCAATTTTCAGTTGAAAATGTGTTTTTTTTTGGTTGATTTTTTAAATTTTGTTTGTGTATTTTTTGAAGAAGGTAGTTTTTTATTCAGTATTTGTTACTATTTTTGTGAAGAAAAAACGGTGTAATTTGATTGATCTCATACTAGTAGTAATACTTAAATAAATGTGGGGTTAGTTGATTAATTCATTGTTCTATTTGCCTTATATAAATGTGAATATTTTCAATATGCGGGATCCCGAAATAACCGAGATCCCGCGGGATTGAAAATTCGTAGTCCCGCAAATACCGAGATTGAATTCAGGCTGCGGGATTGGAAGCCCTAGTTTGTGGCATGGAAAGCATAGCGAGGGGGATATGACGTTCATACCTCTATGGTGTTGTCCCTACATCAGCAATGCTAACAGCACTAGTTTGGTACAGCGCTTCTGCGGCCACTTCACGAACTAAGTGCGTCACTAAGTGCGAGTGTCCAGGCCTGTCTTCTACGGGCGTGGTCCTGTGTCTTGTCAGGATTGTGATGTTGAAGTGGGCGACAGCTGAAGTCGGTTACTTTTGTCTTTAGTCAATAGTGTGATATCAGACACGTTCGTAGTAATTAATATGAGAGTCTATTTACTTCTGCTGGATTCCGACCAATAAATAAAACTTTGAGATGGAAGTTNCTTTTGTCTTTAGTCAATAGTGTGATATCAGACACACATATGTGTTCGTAGTAATTAATATGAGAGTCTATTTACTTCTGCTGGATTCCGACCAATAAATAAAACTTTGAGATGGAAGTTTGTGTCTTTAACTGTGCTTATTTAAATGTAAACACTAGAGTAACGAAAGCCACTGAAAATCGTCTCTTTTGTATGATACACGTACGGTGAGGCATTATATACTGACATATTTAAGGTTATAAAAATGTTGCAGTGTTAGTTGGATAGCAGCAATGTTTACAATGGCCACATTTCATTGCCTCTACTACGCACTCTTGCGAAATGAAATCTGTCTCGTTCCCACGGCCAAGCGCATCAATGTAGGTACTTACTGCGCTCGTCTACTCCAGGCCGAGAGTTGCGCATCTGTGTCACGAGGCACGGACGACGAGTGCGTCGTTCGGCGGAGAATGGCACACTGCTGAATCTAGGTTATGCAGATAAACATTTCGTTCAGGGGTGGCTGTTATTAATGTAATAGAGTCTGAGACACGTTATTTTTCGTGGTTCGTGGTACGGTCAAACTAGCGTCGACTTAAAGTTATGTCAGTCAGTATTAAATTGTGTAATGTTTGTTTACGTGCTGCAGAGTCTCCATCTTTCTCGGCCATCGTAGCAATAAAACGCCATAGCTGTTCCTATCCTCAGAGCTGTCACGCACGAACTCTGTCACGGAACATTTCGTAGTTTTCAAAGTTGCCGCGTTCACGCAGAGTACAGAGCACGACCTTATATGCCGCAGTCAGAAATCACTGACAAGCACGATACGACATGGCGACAACGGCGACACCACACGACAAAATAATTTTTTTTGTGACTGCTTGAATTTGCACCACTACTGTTCATACTAAGGTTAGAAGTGAGTGAGTGAGTGACTGAATGAAGAGATTTGGGTGGCTCTTAACATCGAGGTCTTGAGAGCCGACGAGGCTGAAGTGAGGTGAGTATGGAGCAGTGCCGGAGTGCAAGGGTGGGGGAAACGGGGGATCCCCGAGGAAACCCGCTGACCAGCGGCATCGTCCGGCACGATTCCCACGTGCTAAAATCCGGGAGCGACTCCGCCGGGAATCGAACCCGGTTCACCTAGGTGGGAGGCGAGTAGTCTGACCACTACACCACCGCGGCCACATCTCATCTTTAGTCCATGGTTTCAGCTGGGCTTATCGACATATCGAAGGCAGTATGGGAGGGTTACCAGGTGGTTCCAGGAAGCAGTGGTTATCTGCTGGTACGGGATGGGGTATAAATATCCCCGACTTCCTGACTACTTGTGTAGTCTCGCACTACCAAGGGGCAGCAACCCCATGCGGCTCCTATTGACCCTAGATTGACGGGCTCAAACCTTTCATAGCTGGCTTCAGTGCCGCGGCCATGACGGTTCAAGTCCAGTACCACTTCCCGTTTGTCTCCGCCAAACACGGCTAGTATGCACACACTATGATATTCAGCTATTTTTTGTATTCTATGATTTTGCATAAATACCTCTGGAGATCTGCTAATTTAATGTTGGATTTTTGGATCAGAAATGTATTTAGAAATGACAAGTACCCCAAGTGTAGAAACAAATCGTTTATACTGGAAACTATTTCACAATGTAACACGTGTGCAGTGAAAAGTAATATAAATGCACATATGTGTGTTTCCACGCTATCCATCAGCGGTGAGGTGTCTCGTGTTTTAACATATGTACCTAGAGAGCTGTTTCGTCACAGCTTACTGTGCTGAGTTGCGAAACTGCGATCGAACAGCGAAGTTCAGTCATGGGAAATGTAGTCGAATTCAATGTAAAATATTTCATACGTGTTCTGAGCCCTATGCGGAGTATGGTATATATTTGTGATGATTACCTTGTACTTTGCCACAGCACAGACGTGTGTTCCACAGCAGTACCTACACGTAGTACAGTCAAGTTCGTGGACATCGCGGTGCGTGGCTGCCTACACACGATTCGCCAGACTATTATAATTTATACGCGGTTTCTTCACACTTTTTGAATGAATCCTTTGAAAAATCACCCCGCGTACGACGCGTGTGTTTGTTTCCTAAGTATGTCATATATAAAAAAAATGTTATACTTGTTTTAACATAAAAGTATTTTATTTTTGGTTACATTGAACTTTTACGCATATTTTATTTATAAGTTATAACATTTCATTTATAACTAATATAAATTAAAACAGAGAGAAAATATTTGTGTTGGCAATGCCAAGTAAGAAATAGTCATTATGAAAAATATTATTACACGTGAGTGCGCATAAATGCGGTGCGATGTCCCTTTAGTGTAATGTAGACTCGGTTAAGCTTAGTTTGCATGAGGCGGAGGAATATGCTGGAAGCAGAACTTCAGCCGGGCTTCAGGAAAGTCGGTAGTAGCCGTGACTGGGCTATTAGGGCCGCCTGTTTCCGGCGAGAATATATCCGGACGTATTGTACTCCTAAACTCTATAGAGGATGCTTTTAACTGTCACGCATGCTAGGCATCTGCCCGCGAATCATGGAAATTCGCTGTCAGCGTTACTTGATTCTAATTGGCCCTTTTAGATGAAAAACTGTCTTCCCCACAAACACATGTTGCCAATAATCAGAGACCCAGAAATTTCGCAACTTCATCTCGCTACAAGCTAGCCTGCAAAGTCCGTCGTGTACTCGAGCCTCAGTTAGTTATTCATTGGCTGTTGCTCCACTTTTACACGAGACCAGGCGGCAAATGATTTGTCCCTCTTTTTCTCGCGTGTTACTTATTGGTTCAAATGCGGTCAGGGCGTGACTTACAGACTGAAATCCAATTAAAACGAAAGTCAAATGTGTATACGTTTAAAGTATACCTTGTGCTCAAATGAGCTCTCGAAAATGTCCGGGACTCTACCAATAATCAAATCAAAGCTACTAGTGTGCCCGTAGTGCATTGGAGTCTAGCCTGCACGTAAATATTTTCCGCGAAAAACAGGTCGCCCTAACTCAGTGGCGTGTGGTGAAGTGTTGCAATGTAAGCTGGTGCTTGCTCACTGCTGTACATTCTCGGTGCACGCAGCAGGAGCCAGTAAACACCATGCAGTCTATGGAAACTGAATGCATTCCGACCACTCACNCCAGTAAACACCATGCAGTCTATGGAAACTGAATGCATTCCGACCACTCACAAGCGAGCAGCCAGGGACCCATTACACGCGTCCTGGGGCGTCAGCTGCCGAGCTACGTTTTACTGATGAAAGTGTAAGACAAGCAAGCAACAGGTTACAGCACCTTGCAGCAGTTCACCACACGCCACTGCCCTAACTGTAACTAATTGATTAGTAGTGGTAGACGTATTGTAATGCAGGCTGTAAGGTGATGTAGTGGTTGTATGCGTGTAGTAATGCAGGCTGTAAGGTGATATCGTGGTGGTATTCATGTTGAAAACATCCGACATTCCACTATAACACCACCATACACACAACTAATGCAGGCTGTAAGGTGATGTAGTGGTGGTATGCATGTTGTAATGCAGGCTGTAAGGTGATGTTGTGGTGGTATGCGTGTTGTAATGCAGGCTGTAAGGTGATATCGTAGTGGTATGCATGTTGAAATGTAGGCTGTAAGGTGATATTGTGGTGGTATGTGTGTTGTAATGCAGGCTGTAAGGTTATGTAGTGGTGGTATTCATGTTAAAATGTAGGCTGTAAGGTGATATTGTGGTGGTATGTGTGTTGAAATGTAGGCTGTAAGGTGATATTGTGGTGGTATGTGTGTTGTAATGCAGGCTGTAAGGTGATGTAGTGGTGGTATGCGTGTTATAATGCAGGCTGTAAGGTGATGTAGTGGTGGCAGGCGTATTGTAATGCAGGCTGTAAGGTGATGTAGTGGTGGTATGCGTGTAGTAATGCAGGCTGTAAGGTGATATCGTGGTGGTATGCATGTTGAAATGTAGGCTGTAAGGTGATATTGTGGTGGTATGTGTGTTGTAATGCAGGCTGTAAGGTGATGTTGTGGTGGTATGCGTGTAGTAACGCAGGCTGTAAGGTGATGTTGTGGTGGTATGCGTGTTGTAATGCAGGCTGTAAGGTGATGTAGTGGTGGCAGGCATATTGTAATGCAGGCTGTAAGGTGATATCGTGGTGGTATGCATGTTGAGATGTAGGATGTAAGGTGATATAGTGGTGGTATGCATGTTGTAATGCAGGCTGTGAGGTGATAAATTGGTGGTATGCATGTTGTAATGCAGGCTGTAAGGTGATGCTGTGGTGGTAGACGTGTTGTAATGCAGGTTGTAAGGTGATGTAGTGGTTGTGTTGGCAGGTGTGTGCGGAATGCGGCAGGACGAGGTGGTGAGGACCAAGCAGAAGGTGGTGCTTCAGACCGGCAGGATGCTCGGCCCCATGTCCTTCCTGCCGGCCGTCAGGTACGTAGGTTCTGCTCCTGCCATATCTGTCTTCCTGCACTCTCAAACAACAGCCTTGCACGATCCTCGCGGCTGCTCAACCACTTCTCCATAGACCTATGCTTCCTACATGACAAGTACACGATCACCATGAATCGTGTCTTAAATATTAGTGTTGAAGGAAAATCCACTAAGTGATAATAATCAGCAATTAATTGTATAATGACTTGATTTTTGCGTTACAGCTATACCACAGCGTAAGTGATTAGGGTAATGTGGGGTAAGAGTCCACATGGGGCAAAATCCTACGACGTCGTAGTTCTCTCAATCGCCGTTAGATAGCATCAATGTTCATATAGGGAATTTTCGAAATGCTTTCAGTAGATAGATTAGGCCGATCTGAGGACAAAGACTGGGAGCTGCGGGTCTGCGGTTTCTCCACCATCTCCAAATTTCCCGTTTTCCCCCAAAATTTCACGTTTTTCCCTCAAAATCAACCATTTTCCCCTTGAAATCGTTCTCTTTCCCTCAGAATTTCCCGTGTTTCCAAAAATTTGTGAAAAAAAGTGNAAGCCCACGAAAGCCAATTTTCCAGCCATTTGAAAGATTTGGAGGGGCTTGCTTAATACTTGTACGCTACCACCACCTCACCCCACCCTAGCCAAGCTCACCCCCACCCCCCTTTCCCCAGAGCCCAATCATGAAAAATAATGAATAATCACAAAAATTTCAAAAAAAGAATATTAACAATCGAGTAACATATAACATTAGACGCCCTTCCATTGATCACCCCACCATCACCATCCTCTCGATACATTTCCACACCAAACCCTCTGGCAATTATTAAAATTAACAAAAGTCGAAAATAAACTTAAAAATCGAGCAACACATAACGTTTACCTCACTCACCCCACCACCCTAAACAACCACCCACCCCTCACCATAAAAAAACACTTTGTCGCAAAAAAACGGGAATGAACGAAAAAAAATTGATTCTAAAAATCGAAGTGACATAATAGTGATATTATTTATACATTTTTAAAATTTTTATAATTTTTTGGGATTTATTAGAATTTTTGGGGTTTAATGCCACTCAAGGTTGTGGGCATGGGTTCAAGGTTAAGGTCACAGATCAATGTCAAGGTCACCTGGATCCAACATGGCTGACGAGATGGACACTGGTCGACCTGGCGGGCCGGTCGTGTCAGGAGCTTAGTCGATCCACCGGTCGTCGAACCCCGTACCTCCTACAAGTAGGTCTATATCTTGAATTTTTTCTTCAATATTTTTAATTTTTAAGGTTTTTTCTGGTGATTTTTCATATTTGGGTGGTGGGAAGGGTGTGAGGCGAGTGTTTTGGGATGAGTGTGAAGTTAACATAATATATTCCTCGATTTTTAGAATAAATTTTTTTTTTCTATAATTTCCAAATATTTGTGACAGGGTGGATTTGCGGCGAGGGGTGGGTAGTTTTTTAGGGTGGTGGGATGAGTGTTAGACTAACGTATGTTCCTCAATTTTTAAATTATTTTTTTATTTTTTAACTTTATAAGAATTGCTAGAGGGTGTGAGGTGGAAATGTAGCGAGGGGATGGTGATTATGGGGTGAGCAATGGAAGGGTGTCTAATGTTATATATTACTCGATTTTTAAGATTTTTAAAATATTTTTGTGATTTTTATTTTTATTTTTCATGACTGGACTGTGAGATGGGGGTGATTTGAGCTTGGCTAGGGTGGGATTAGGGGGTGGTGGCCTACAAGTACTAAGCAACCCCCCCCCCAAACTTTTAAATGGCTTGAAAATTGGCATTCGGGGCTTCCAGTCAGCCACATTAAGGAGTAAGCACTTTTTCCACAAATGTTTGGAGAAACGGGAAATTTTGATGTAAAATAGGGAACATTTGAGGGTAAAAAACCTATTTCAAGGGGGAAATTGTCGATTTTAGGGGGAAAACGGAAAATTCTAAGATGGCGGTGGATTTGCAGATTCGCAGTCCTCAGCCCTTGTCCTCGGATCGGCATAATCTATCTACTGCTTTCCACGCACTGGCCACGGTATGGTTTGCCAGCTGCTGCCAATAATGGGAGTACGATCTCATCTATCTGTGTGTAGTGACGTTTGATGTAACTTTTTTGTGTTAAATAAATGCCAGCAGAAATGCAAGGAATTAATTTTGTCGAAGAAAATGTACATTCACGTAACGTGTATGTTTTTTGCTTGTATTCACATGGGGGTGTAATTTTAATCATAAAACTGTGAAATGTAGTTTGCGAATTACATTTTTCCAGTTTGTTGGGGCAAGTTTCCTAGGGCAAGAATTCGCACAAAAGGTTATAAGGACTCTTGCCGCAAAACACCAAACATTATTAAAACATTTAAACCTTTTTTAAATATGCGCAGAAATTATGCAGTTCGATTGTTTGACAGATAAAAGTTAGGTACATGTCAAATTATAGTAAAATCAAATACCGTGGTGTACAGAAGGAAACAAAGATGTTGGTGAAATCAAAATGATCAGCCTAGAAGTAGTATATTGGGAAAAACTTTCTACGACAAAAGTATTGAAACAGTAATATACTTCTAACAGATTTTCGTGAAATAGTACATCAAACTGAAAGCGTATTATGAAAACGAATATAGTAAAATGTATGTCAGTACATACTAATAGTGTAAAACGCAATTTCAGATTGCTAATTTGTTTCGACTGGTTTATGAAAAAGGCAGCTACTATTGGAATTGCAGCCAAAGGCTTTCAGGCATTGTGGCACACTGCCAGTGTATCCCAATATTTTTTCTGAAGTTGACTATCTTCCATCTGAAATTACTGGCAGGCCTCTCCCAAATAATAATGACAATCAATCGTCTGCTGTTGGTGACAGTGCTGGTAATATGCGTGCAGAAGTACAGATTGCTTCTACTTCACATCGCATTTCAAAATTTGAGGAAACCACTGTCACTAACGTCCCGGTTAGGCCTACTGAAAGTGGCCAAGAAAATGTTGGTAAAGAGTTTCTCTACTGACGTCTCCTCCAATGCTTGTCTTGAGAATGTGTCCACTCCTGTAACGTGTTTTGTTTTGCCAGAAATAATCAGGCCCTCCCCAAAAGCTAGTAATCCACAAAAGAGGCTCAGATATCCAAAACGGTCTCAAATACATAGTTACCATTCGCTAAAATGCTGTCATTGTAAAGTTAAACAAAAGGTTACTGATATCTAATGAGCCTACTCTCCTCTACACGGGTGCAAATAAATTTTTGTGAAATTCTTAAAAGCTTAAATGGCAGATAGGCGTTGACATCTCATTGTCAGCAGTATAATTAAAGATGAAACCAGAAACATGTGAAACAGTGCCAAGACAATTAAAATACACGAGTGACTTACCCAGTATTCAAATTGAGGAAAAAAATCGTAAAATTAAACTAGTTTGTAATAAACTGCATCATGGAGGTAGAATTCGGAGCAGCAACTTCGTATGCAATTAGTCCAATGTTTTGAATGACAGGGTTCACTAATTTAAAAAATTTACACGGTCATCATTTTGAAAATAAGTGTCTGAGCCACTAAAAACACATAAGTTCACAAGGCCTACCATAACACTATTTGTGTAAAAAAATTGATGACAATCGGTTGATTGGTACCCGAGATAAGGCATAAAAACCTTATTTTCTTAATCGGTGCTATCTTACAAAACTACCTACAAATGCTCTTTATACTATGTGTCTAATAGATACCGTCAGCATAAAAATGTTGGTTCAATTTGGTCAAATTGTTAATTAAATATGCCGAACATGGCCGCCATTTTGAAAATCAGTGTCTGAGTACATTGAAATCATATAACTTTACATGGCCTTTTGTAGGTGTGCAAAATTTGTGGAAATTAGTTTAATTATTCCGGAAATATGACAAAATGTTCATTTTGCTCACGTGACACTACTTTGGTAAAATTCCTGCAAAAGAGGATCTCTGGATACATAATATGCTTCAAATTAATCAAATTAATTAATAGAATTTTGTTGAAACATTTCACAGATTTAACAAATTAATCTAAATTATTTATGTAAACCCATTAAAACATGCCTGCCGCACATAACACATGGTAATTTACATATACTGCTGTAGCAATACTTGCGTGAAATTTTGGTATGAATCTGTTTTTGGTCCTCAAAATAAGGCATAAAATCTCCATTGTTCATGTGACGATCTTCATAAATGGAGAACAAAAAGTTTATGTATTAGCTCATGCATGATTGTCATAGATACAATATACAAAGTTAAATTTAAATATGTTACATATTTTTGTAGAAATAGCACACTAAGGTAAAATGTTTGTATAGGCGCCATTCAGAAAATAAGGGACTAACACACTTAAAACAGATAAATTAATATATGCAACTTCTTCGCCAAATTTGAAAGAAATCGGTTGATTGTTTCCGAGATACTGCATAAAAACGGTATTATTTAATGTAGGGCTATCTAAAAAAATGGCGGAGAAATGAGAATATGTAAAGAAAATTTCGATGGATATAACTGAAACTGTCAGCGTACAAATTTAAGTTGATATTTATTTGCTGTTTCATAGATAAAAAATTTTGGTTTGAAATGTTTATACGGCCGCAGTTTTTAAAACAAGTATGTCTGACCCTCTCAACGTTTATCAGTTTATATGGCCTGCTGTAGTGCTGTATGTGTTTGCCAAATTTGGTATAAACTGGTTGTTTTTTTAGGAAATCTCCCATCATTTTAATTTTTCTTGTGATACTAATTTTAAAAATGACGGACAAAAGAGATTTTATGTGGACACATTTGATGGTTGTAATACATACTTACGGTCAGGATATAAAGTTTCATTGGAATTAATTAAATGGTTTCGACGATTAAACATATACAACTAAAATAGCTATATGGCTGCTATTTTGAAAATAAGTGTCTGACATACCTAACACATATCAGTTAACATCATCTACCGCAGTACTAATTGTTCGCAATATTTTATAGGAATCTGCCAATTGTTTCCCGAGATATTACACGAAAACTCTATTAATTCATGTAGCGCTATCTTGCAAAGTGGCGGACGAAAGTGGTTGTTTGGCTCATATGGTGCTCTAAATAGACACTTCCAGTACACAAAATTCTGTTTTAAATTGGTCAAACGGTATGGTAGTTATACCTAATACACCTAAAATATTTGTATGGCCGCCATTTGGAAATAAGTGCCTAATTAAGTTTATTTACTTATATTTGCCTGGCCTATCGTAGTATTTCTCACGTGCCAAATTTGGCGAAAATTGGTTGAGTAGTTTTTGAGCTATAATATAAAAGCTTTATTATCCCATGTCGTGTTATTTTCCAAAATGGCTTACTAACAACATTCACCTCTTATTTCAATGCCTACACTTAGCGCTGTCAGCATACTAAAGTTGGTGTAAATCTGTTGGAATTGTTTCCGAGATATGACATATCACCTTAAATGTTTTAATGGACGCAATTTTGAAAGTAAATGCTTGGCGGGGCAAAAAAACTATAAAAGTCAGGTGTCCTTACTTAGTATGTGTACCGAGTTTGGTGAAATTCGGTTCACGAGTTCAAAATATGAAGGCGGGTGGGGGAGGGGACACACACAGTTACACATACACATATACACAGACACGCAGACAGGAAAGTGATCTCATAAGCCTTTGTTTCCTTCGGGAAGTAGGCTAAAAAAAAAAAAACAATAGGCCTGACCTAAAGAAAACGACCGTAAAATCAAAATCAGTAAGCTTAGGCGTTGGAGAAAATCGCAATTTGACTATGGCAACAAATGCATGCAAGCTCTGGTAATGTGGACTATTTCTGAGGTGGATGTGGTGCAATGTATGAAGAGCCTCCATATGTGGACTGGATTATGTGCAGCGAATGTAGCTCATGCCGGGGGGAATCCTGTACTGATTATATGGGAAAAGGCTTTCCAAATGTATTAGACGTCAATGGGATTTCTGCCCCACATGTGGGGCAAGTTTCCTAATATGCAGTCATGTGTTCTATTTGTATTGTAAGTTCTCACAAATGCATTACAATTTCAGACGTTGGTAATCATACACAATGCATTGTCGTAGCATATACATGTGGTTTTATGTGAAATACGTCATTACAACAGACACAATCTACTGCTGTTTTCTTAAGTGTGGGCTGTTGCGCCACATTAGCCTATATTATAAATATACGTTCAAACCACTGTCTAGTATGTACATCATGAACGAAACAAAAGATAAAAGATTATCTTTGGGCGATGCATCGTCAAAATTATGCACAGACATATGTAGGAAAATATAATTTTAAAAAAAATTCGCACGAAATGTTAGCTTGTAAGATATAAAAACATAGTTCAATACAGTTGATGGGAAATCGAATAAATCTTGTAATTATGGGTAGGCGTATAAAGCAGAAATCTGTAAATGTGTGAATCGCTGCCACTGAAATCAGATCAGTCTGCCTGGTCGGCGTTGTCTGCGAACACAGTGTAAATTCGCCTTAAGGTGGCCGCCTGGTTGAAGTAATTTTACACGTATGAGGCCTTAAAAGCGTGGGAGCGCTAGGGGCGACCTCTACGTGCAAAGTACTGAACTGGCGTGCAGTCTTGCCGTCGATAACACGCCTCTATGAGATTTTCAGCGGAGACCCTACCATTTTATGACGTAATGACCAAAATAAAGGCTTGATGCACGTCGCTATTCCTTTTTTAATGTTTTGTACCTGAATGTTTATACCTAAAAATGACCGTGAAAATACGCGTTTCAGCCATTTTCATTATAACAAAAACATGTTTTAAAGAGAAATTGAGAAACTGAAAAACGTATAAAGACGCCTAACGTTTCTTAGATGCTATTGGTTAGCAGACCTCACTCAGACACGTTGGACGGTTTTTTAATATGACGTTTTCTGCTGGTTCTCTGCACACCGTTCAGCCGCCCCTTAACTGGAAAACTGAATGTTAAGAAAACAGCAAATTGGTTCAAAAAGTGCCTTATATATCTTGGGCCCGTCTGTCTGTTGCTTTAACTGCTTTCCAGAGTGATTGAAATAATGTTTTTATTTCTACGAAACTATTGGACGTGCGCCCGTTGTGCTGATATACAGAAAGAACACACTACGCACTATGCCTGTCTATTATTTTCAAGACATCGCGCTCATTAGAAACGCCATTTCAAAGCATTCCGGTAGTTGACGTACAAGAATACTCGAGGGCCCTGCTTTGAATCTTGACGTCTATAAAATGACAGTGTCGCCTTTTAAAGACCCGCAGGTAGATGCAGCATGACGCCAGTTCAGGACGTTGCGCGTAGCGGCGATGGCGCACTTGATACACGTTGCAGCGTCGCCCTTATCGCTCCAGCGCTTCTCGGCCTCAAACGAGGAAAATAACCCAATGCAGGCAGGTCCGTAGCATTTTATTAAACTTTCTTAGCCTATTATAGAGACAACACAGGACTGTTTGTTTTTGTTCTATGTCCATATCAAAGCAATAACTTGGTAAGAGAGTGACATATGTACGTATTTTACAATTCCATTGTGTTGAGTGATGGACGGATGAATACCTGTCACTAAGTCGATGACAACATTCGTTTCCGTATGTGGTGGAAAGATAAACCATCGTGAAATGGAAAAACTTAGCATGACTTCCAGAGGTGCTGGCTGAGTTAGTCGTGAACTCTGCACTAGACATATTGCACTGAGAACACGTGTCGTTATGCGAACCTAATTTAACTGTCCCTGACCTTCAACAGCGACTGCAGTCGTTTAGGTTGATAATACCGCATAAACAGTGCTAAAGCAATATATTAAAATACATTTAAGTGATGTTTTTTTTTACTTTAACTACAGATCCAACAGCAGGGTGCTCTGTCGTTACTACAGATAATCAGTTCCTGCTGTAGAACTACGTCAACTATATATACATTCTTCTTGCTACAGCTATAAGAAGCTATGTACACATCAGTAACAGTAACACGTAACGTAGCACCGGGCCGCACCAGTGTGTACAGTACCCGTAACCACTTAACGTATCAAAGAGTTGTTACTGCGTTCGGCTTGGGTCGGTACCGGCTGACAACGGTGTTTTGTGCCGCACCACACACATAAGTAACGGTTACGGCTGACAACGGTGTTTTGTGCCGCACCACACATAAGTAACGGTTACGGCTCAAGCTAGTTTGGGCATGCGTACTTTATGTCCATCCGCGCCAGTCCTTCGCTATGTCCGCGCACATGTGTACGCGCTAGTTGTGTGTTCATGTGGCATTACAAAGAGGCTGTAATAAATGTGGACCATTGTACGCTTCAATGCTCGCATTTAGATCTGTTCGCCATAGCCACCAAATTTTCCCCTTTCTTTTAAGAGCATAGTGTTCATAACATACACTGCCATGTTATTCAGTTGCCGTCGCAGAAATGACAGCGCAACGCCTTGTTACGTTCTGTTAATACATTACGCCGTGAAGTGAAGTTGAGAGGTTTTGGGCGGCTCTCAACATCGAGGTCTTGAGAGCTGATGAGGGTGAAGTGAGGTGCATATGGAAACGGAAGACCCCCGAGAAAACCCGCCCACCAGATGCATCCGACAGGATTCCCACATGTGAAAATCCGGGGGCGACCCCACCGGGAATCAAAACCGGAGGCGATTAGTCTGACCACTACACAACCGCAGACCCCATGTGGAGGAACGGATCATAAACTCTGATCTGTAACAACGTAACATGATGCGGTTACGAACTGTGTGTAAGCGCCTTGAAAGACTTACAACACATCCTGACAGTTACTGCTACCCACAAAACACGACCACAACATTATTCTATAATCGTATCTGCTGATTTCTCTCAATTTGAAAATCGCTTTTGTGGGAACATCTTGCGAAACTTATTGACAGTGATTGATCGTGAACATTCGCTTGCATTATAAAGCCACGAATATACAGTAATCTGTATTGAAAAAAAAAACAAGTAGGGATACCACACAATTACAAACGTATTAGGAAAATGTCCTAATAATAAACGTTAAGACATTTACATTCCCGTCGTGCTTTAACAAAATACTCGTGTAATATGGCAATAGTGAAGATGGTTTCCAAGTTCGGCATGCTAACAATGCGACGTGTGCGTTATAACATACTTTCTCATGTGTTGCAAAACAGTCCAGCATTTACCCACATTACACTCTCGCGCACCGACATCGTTTCATCTTCTCCAGTGCAAGAGGGGCCGCGGTGGCTGAGCGGTTAGCCTGCTCGCCTACCACAAAGGCAAACCAGGTTCAATCCCCGGCTGGGTCACTCCCGGATTTTTGCATGTGGGAATCGTGCCGGACGATGCCGCTGGTTGGCGGGTTTTCTCGGGGATCTTCCTTTTCTCCTGCCGTTTAATTATGGCGCTGCTCCATACTCACCTCCATCACCCTCATAAAAGCCGCCCAAATCTCGTCACTCACTCCAATGCGGAAATGTATTAAGGTTATTATTCCGAAGTAGGAGGAAATGGGACTGATTTTGTACGTGAACATCAACACTAGTGGTTTAAACGGAATTTACGCTTTAAAAACCTTATTTTAAAAAGGAGGGGGAAATTTTCGTCTGTAAATGCATGCTATCTTAATGAAAACCTGAAATTAATTGTAATTTTCAAAGGCCTAGCATTACCCTAGCCCACTCCCTCTGGATACACCAACGGCTGTTGAAAAATCTCTATTTCTATTTGAGGGCATAGTAGATTTCACGCCACCCTAGAGAAACAAATAAAAATTAACATGTAAATAATTAGTCTAATCCCTTTCTATTTCGCCTCGAATAAAACTGACTACTAACTGGAGCAGCAGCCAAAGAACAAACAGATACAACCGAGCATACAAACCTGCAAGCTTTTAAACTTGTGAATTTTTTGAGCCCATCCCAAAAGCTTAGATAATTTCCAAAAAAAAGGCTAAAAATGGTGCAAGTGTTTTACCTTTATAAAAAAAAATATTTCCAATTTTTGCGGGGATGAAAAAAAACTTTGATTGGCTATTATTTACTTAACAAGCTCATATAGGATATTTTCGGTGGTGAAAACATAGAAGGGGGGGGGGAGTCGTAGCTGTAAGACCACTCGACTCCCGCCACAGAAAGCCGGGCTGTATTCTCAGAGGAACCAAACACAGATTTTCGTTTCTGAGAAACGTGGTGGACATTTCCGTCTCCAGTGGGTTCACTCTAAATGCTTCAGTTTTCTCACCACTGCAGTCTGGGTACAGTCTATACGCGGTATCTTCACACTTTTCGAATCAAACCTTTGGAAATTCATCCCATTTGTGACACGTTCAGTTGTTTCCTAGATATATCATGTATCACTAGCGTTCTGTTAACATGAAAGTATCTTGTTTTTAGTTAAATTGATCTTTTACTTACATTTTATTAATAAATTATATATCATTTAAAATTAATGCGAATAAAAACAGAGAGAAAATAGGTGTGTTGGTATGCCTAGTTAAGAAATAGTTCTCATGCAAAATTGTATTACTCTGAGTGCGCACGAATGTGGTGCGTCGTCCCTTTGGTGTAATTTCCTATACTTGGTTAAGCTTGGTTTGCATGAGGCAGAGGAAAAGCCTGAAGGTAGACCTTTAGCAGGGTTTCAACCGTGAAGTGACTATAGTTAGACACGTAGGCAGGGCTTAACGTATCGTCGACAGCGAGGTTGTTAAAGACGGAGCAAGTTGCTCAGAGAAGCAGGAACTGGGAAGACTCGACCCCGGCCTGTGGTAAGGAGCTATCCAAGCATTCACCTGGAGTGATTTAGGGAAACCTTGGAAGACCTATATCAGGATAGCCGGGCCGGGACTAGAACTCAGGTCCTGCGGAACGCAAGTCCGGGAGATGTACCACTGTGCCACCTCGGTCGGCTGCTGCAGCCCGTCGCTGCTTCTTCGCCAGCGGCGCGGAAGTCTCCAGATGCCAAGCCTTGTTCACATCTCTCTCTCGCTCATCTACTTCAATATATCCTTCCAGTATCCTTGGCTACAACGGTGACACGCTGTTACAAAAAATTCCCGTAGAGTTACGGAAAGTACCGGTTACAAGGTTACAAACTATCCAGACATCTGCGTGAAATTACGGACTCTTCATTTGTTTCAATAACGTTGTTTCCGTAAATTTCACATAAATCTCCCTGAATTCTCGGTAAATGTCCTTAAACTTGCAAGTTTTTTTTAATATGCTCTTTGTAAAAAGGGATAGCAAAACAGTTTTACCTTTGTTGTTTGGGTATTTCACAGTGTATACAAATTACTATAAAACCGTTTAAAAAGTTTTGCCCGGTAGCGGGATTTGAACTTGGAAAAAAATTGACAGACCAACTCACTGTCTACTAACCTACCACGTTTTCACAAAAAGTATTTCCTAAATATGGATTTTTTACGAAAGTGACAAGTATGTGTCTCTCAGTTTCAAGTCATGTTAGGGCGCTTGCTGTTTCGTTTTATTTTCGCAATTTGAACAATAATCAACGAATTGGCACTCCACTAGTAGTTCGCCACTCACCTACTACTATTTTACGCGAAGTAGTTTTGTGAAAATAGGATTTTATACGCTTCAGGTATCACCGGCATTGTTCCTGTCTCAAAATCGAAGCCATAAGAAAACGGGGAGCTTCAGTATTTCACATTTAAGAAACTCCTTTTCGATATTCGTCATTACGGAGTGCCTTTTCATAAATTAACTCTACATCTCCGTAAAAGTTCCCGTAAATCTACAGAGATTTCTAACAGTGCAGAAATAAGTGAACAGTAAGTCAGCACACTTGCTTCCTTATTACCCTCCCACGCTGTGCTGCTCAAAGGTGCACCTGAGGTAACTAGACTGCTATTCTCACGCACCTACTGTCTGTCCAGGAGCTGTGGTACTGCGCACTACGTCGACTTATCCTTCAGCACACCGAGCTGCACCGCCGGGACCAGAGGGACTTCAAGGCCTCAGAACCTTTTCTAGGCAAGCTAGTCACGTCACTTCTACAGGCCGAATTTAAGTTTCAAATATGGCTGGCATCTCGTCTAGTTTAGGCGTGTGGCGGGTCGTATTTTAATGAGAACTGTGGCATCTGTGTGAATATTCACCACGGCGTTGAACTTGTGTGTTCTTCGGTGTCTTGCAAATTACTCTGATTGGCCAACATGTGTACATTATTAATTTTCCTGGCAATTATGATTGGTGAAAGAGTAAATGCCTGAGTTTAACGCTATTTCGCGAGAGAACTGCGTGCACACAAAGTTTTCAAGTAAGTATTTAAACGTCTGTCAACTTTATAGACTTTCAAATATTATTTTAATTGCAGTGCGTATTTAACTGTACTAGCACGAGAAATAGCAAAGGATAGTTTTTTTTGGTCTATATCGAAGCTTATGCACTCCAAATAAAAACGATTTTTACAGTTTTTGCATTTAAATAAAACCGATTTCAGTGATATTTAACATATTTTTTGGAAGTATTTCAACTTTTTAATTAGTTCGTTTCTACAATTAAAAAAAACATGGCTGTTTTAACAAATATAAGAATTCCTTCCCCGTTGGTAAAACATTATTATATAACATAATTGCGAAACAAAAAACAGTTTGCATTTGGATTATTTTTTATACATCCAGCGAATGTATAATTAATTATTATTCCTGAACATCGTTTTTTCTTGTTTGCAAATTGCAACAGAGCAAATAATAAACAAAAAATAAGAAATGCTAGTTTATATATTTATAAAATGTATCATTAAGTAATATTTCTTAACATCGTTCCCAAGTTGCTTACAAATGGCCACTAATTTAAAGCAGCGGAAATGTTGTATTATTCAATACTGCCCATTTTGTTTTACGGAATTGTTACACAAACAATGCCGTATGGCGACTGTATTGCACAGCGCCAGGCACTGTTGATGTACTGATGTTCGACTCCTGATTGGTCTCGAGAAATCATTCCTTCGGGGAGTCTGTTTGTTTGAAAGTGGAACTGAAGCAATAGTTAGCTGCATATATTACAGAAAAAATATGTTCAGTGTTTTAGGTGTCTGGGTGATGTGTCAGTTGAAGAGGATCTGCTACCACTACAAAACTGGCCACTATCATCACTTGACTAATTGGAGTTGTTGCAATTATTTCACATTCAATTCTGGGAAAGGCGAACACGATTAGTCTTTGCTTGTTAATCTGTATCTCACAATTTTCGAGAAATATTGCAATACCTGACAGTTTAGGCAACACGCACAACCTTCAATGCCATAATGGTTGCCGCAGTGCCGAGACATGTGTTAGTAATGTACACAGAAACTTCCAAGCTCGGAAGAGAAGGGGCCGCGGAGGTTAGGTGGCTAGCACGCCAATCTCCCCGCTGCCATCTGTGTTCCACTCTCGGCGGACTCACCTCCAACTTTCTCAAGCGGGTTATGTGGCAGGCATTGCCACTGGCAGGCGGGTTATCTCGGGCTGCTCCCGTTCTCCTGCCCTTGCATTCTGCCACAGCTCCATCTCCACCTTATTCATCTTCGAGGACGCTGTGAAGACCTCGCTGTTAAGATCCTTAATATATCTCCACTCGACGAAATTGTTGCAGAGAAATGCTTTAATTTACATCAAATCTACTTACAACAGTTGCATGAGTAACTTTTGCCTATGTTTTCATGTAGGAATTAATATCCTGACTTTAAAGATACAGAAGTTGACTCATATATACTCAATTAAGAAAAATCAATGATTTACGAAACAAAGAAATTTCTACCCATTAAAACCCACCATTAAAAAGAGGGCGCTCACCGTATTAATGTCAGCAGTAAATGCGTTGCTCATCAAGTGTTATTGATAGTTGTTTAGGCCTCACTGTGACAGTATAATTCTCCATATTACAGTTAGCAAAAATGATGTTGATTTTGTTTCAGTAACGAGATATGTAGTTATTAAACTCAGCACTAGTAGATATGCTAAGTTTTGCGTGGCTTGGCGCCCTAAATCTATACGCGATCAGGAGTTTGAACAAGACTGTAGTTTGGTCTCGGCTAAATGAGCAATAGCACAATACCTGCTTAAGGCCATTTCACACAATCAAATATTCACTGAATTAAATTACTTCAATTATATTTATTGAACTAAAAAGTCACTTAATTTGCTCGTCAATCAAATGCATTCAATAAGCTTTGAAGCCTTCACATAAAAATGTATCACAATCTTTTTAAAGAAACCAGTTTAAAAAATAACAAAAGGAAATTTCTAGAAGTATCTACGACTCATGCACCGCACGACAATAATTAATTAAACCACAACAAATTATTTTATATAATTGTACATTTTATTTTTAAAAAAAAGTGTGTCCTTATTTTGTAACAACTTTAAATGTGTGCTCACAACTCTATTATTATGAGATTTACTTCCATTAATATTGTCAGGAAAGGTGTGATCGGCGATTGAAATTTAGGATTCAAGGAAATATATAACATGTTTTAACAGAAAATCTTGAGGGAAAACGAGACATTCAAGAAATTGAAAGAGAAAATGACCAACATTAAGATGTTTTTATAACGTCATATAGCATTCAATAAATTTAAGTTAATTTGAAGAAAAATGTGATTGTATGAAAGGGCCTTTAGTGACAAAACCTGAGTAGAGGAACAATACAGATTAAGAATATGAGAAAGGAATCGGTCAATACGTATATCTATAACAGCCATTAGGAAGTATCCCTCCGTTTGCGTGGAATGGTTTCGGGAAACCGTGAAAAGCCGAAATCTGAATGTGGGGCCCTGGAATCGAACCCTTGTCCTCCCGAATGCGAGTCCACTGAGTTACCACTGCGCCACCTCGCTACGCGTTTTTAAATAGTTATTTGACAAACATAGGAAATATATCACTCATGTACGGCAAAAATAACTTTACCATTTGTAATTTCTCAATAATTCATACAATACTGAGGTAAATTTACAAACAATTTGTTATAGTGGAGCCTAAACGTGTTACAAGTCGTTTCATACAGAGAACTACTTTGTATAGTCCACTGTTAACATAACCGTCAGTATGCCAATACTATTTACGTTATAATTGGAGACACGGACATTTCGCGAATTCGTTTCATGACAAGTTAGACTTCAACCACGTGCACATTCGAGTGTCTCCTTCTATTGTATCACAGTTTGTAAGCCACGCCCCCGACTGCTTAAGCCAATAACGAACTTGAAAGGGAAAACTGGTCGAATCCCGTGGCGCCTGGTCTGGTGTTAAACTTGAGCAACCGCCAATAAACTGCTAACTTAGGCTCGGGTGCACAAAGTATTGTGGAGTCTATCGTGTTGCCGTATGAATCCGCGGAATTTCCGTGTCTCTACTTATAATGCATGCAGTTCCGGAGAGGGACATTTTTCAAAAGTTAAGAAGCCCGCCTGCCTGGAGCTCTAACTGCGTTGCAGCGTGTTCGAAATACACGTTTTTTAATACGAAACTATTAAACGTGCGTCCAATGTGTTAGACTAGGAAAAGAACGCACACTTCAGACTATGCCTGTTTGTCACTTCCAAGATGTCTCGCACATTAGAAACACCGTTTCACAGCACTCCAACACAGCTAAAGACGACTTTTCCAAAGCACTGTATCTCAAAATATACGCGTTATATAAAACTTATAAGTAATCGAGGGGCATGCATTGAACTTTGCTACACACTTTCCACCAATAACATTATAGGGTCACCGCTGAAAGTCACATGGGTAGACGCAGCACGACGAGAACACTGCATTCCAGTTCAGAGCCGTGCGCGTAGCGGCGATGGCGCACTTGTAGCGCGTGCCATTATCGCCCTTATAGCTCCCTCGCTTCTCGGTCTCAAACGGGGGAAAAAGCTCCAGGCAGGCAGGCGGGCCCCTTAAGGCCCCTCTGTACCTAGAGCTGTTTTGCGCGTTCAAGGCCCAGAAGCGAGGGAGCGATGTTGGTGATACTGGAAGCGCCACAAGTCCTGGAGCTTGCCTCTCTAGATGCCTGCTCTTGGACCGACGGCACGGCCCTGCCGGCTGTAGCTGGTATTAGTGACGGCCCGGCTGTGTACTAACTGGTACGAAAACATTCGACGCGCATCGGCCAGCGCGCAACTGATATAATCCATTCACGGTTACTTTCGACTTTTCTGAAGCCCTGCTAAAGTTCTACTTCCAGGATATTCCTCCGCCTGATGTAAACAAAGCTTAACCAAGTCTGGAAATTTACACCAAAGTTACAATGCACCGCATTCGTGCGCTCTTATTGTAATAATAGTTTGCATAAAAAACTATTTATTACTAGGCATTACCAACACAATTATTTTCCTGATTATTTTATTAATACTAATTATAAGTGAAATATTATAATGTATGTATAAAATATGAATCAAAGTTCAATTTAACCAAAAATAAAGTAATTTTTTAATAACACGAGTATAAAACGCTTGTGATACATGGCATAGTTATAAAACTACCAAACACATCATATATGGGGTGATTTTTGAAAGGTTTGATTCCAAAAGTGTGAAGAAATCGCGAATATACTATAGTACTGAGACTAATGGTGTTTAGAAAGGCATCCTGGCTGCGCGCGCAGCTACCTCTCCCCTCACCGGCCCCACACGCTCGCCACTCCGCTTAAAGTCGCCCGCCAGAACTTGTGACGCCCACTGTACCAACATGCACGCCTGGCGCCCCAACACTCGTACGTGCGAGGTGTGCATTGTTTATGTCGGTGTACTGCACTGTGCAATTTCGATCTGTAACAGTGGGACTTCATTACACGCGACGAAAGTCCACAGACTAAGAGGGACTATGTATGGAAACATTTTCTGTGAAATCGTTGTTTGCCCGAATACGCGTATCTCGGTACTTAATTGTTATGGAAATATGACTTTCTACCAGAAAATGTAAAAAGCAATAATATATATTCCTATCGTTTTCTTTTAGCATATAAAGTGTATTTATCGTGGAAAAAATTCGTGCAAATGGTCGAATATCACATTTTTAAAACTTGCCTATGCAGTTTCCTAAGCAGTGCGAGAAAAGTACGACTGTACGAACGTAGTTTAATCTGTGGTCTTCCATAGCGTGTCTGAAGTCCCGCTGTTGCAGGTCTAATTTGCACAACAGTACAGCATTTTGACGGAAACACTGCACGCGTTGCGCGTAGGGGCGATGAGGCGCTAGGGGTTCGTGTTAGTGTCGCCCGTATTGCTCCCTCGCTTCTTGACCTTGAACGCGTAGCTACAAATTCCCCTTAAAAGCTACGATCATATAGTTGTTCCTTTCTCGTACCGCTTTTGAAAACTGCTCAGGCGAGCTGTACAAATGAAACATGTTCATTGTTCTGGCTTAGATAATTGAGTTGTACATTTCTTGGCAAACATTCGTATTCCTTGAACATTTATTTACCGAGATATACGTATTTGCGCANGTACAAATGAAACATGTTCATTGTTCTGGCTTAGATAATTGAGTTGTACATTTCTTGGCAAACATTCGTATTCCTTAAACATTTATTTACCGAGATATACGTATTTGCGCAAAAAAAAAAACTATTTTTCAGAAAATATTTTACTATATAGTCCTTCAAACCCTTTCAGACCCTCTTTAATTTACGGTTTCAAGTGTTGCAAACATAATATTTTATGATGCACGCTGTACTTCCGCCGACACAACACTTGTTTCGTTATCGCCGCCAATGAGCGGTCGGGCTGTGTGTTCGGCTACGGTAATATGAACCAATCACGACCTAGACCAGTAAGACGACGTTTATCCACAGGCAAGATCATTGAGCTTCGCAGTGTGCAGGGCAGGCCCACAATTACCTACACGTGCGTAATGTACACAATACACTGGGTCAGGGTGTGTTGAGCATCCAGTCATAGCTACGTGAACTAGCTGTAGCTAGTACAAGAAGGACCCTGCCAGCCCGGAGCGTGTTGCGAAGTGCGAAGGAACGCACTACAATGTTTCCACCTGCGAGGCGTGCATTATTTATGACCTGGAGTGGAAATCAATCCAGCCCCAGCCAAGAGGCGTGGTTAGCAGTTCGTCCAGCACAGTCGCTTAGCAGCTACGTACGGCCTTTTACACTTGCGGCCAATCAGGCACACGCTTTTCACGTCTCAGTAACTAGTTACTCTTTGCTATCAGCAATTGTTTATCCATCCACCACATTTTTAATATTAATATTGCCATGCAAGTGATAAACACAGCGTATATGTTTCACCGGACTCGAAAGTTAACGTCTGGGTAACAATAAAATGTAATTATTGACTATTATTCCAAATGAGAGGGCTTCAAAAAGTGCTCACTTCACCGTGAATAACCTAAATTCGCGGTTTAATCAACCCTTTTTAAATCAAACCTTTTAAATATCACCCAATTTATGACATGTTTAAACTGTTCCTAAATATATCGTGTATTTCAAGCGCTGTATACTTCTGTTTACATAAAAATATCTTATTTTGGTAATTGTGCGTATATTTCATCGATAAATAATAATATTTAATTTAAAACTAATATGAATACAAACATAGGGAACATAGGTGTGTTGGTTATATGTAGTAATAACTAGTTATTATTCAAAATATTGTAACATTGAGTGAGTGAGCACGAATGCAGTGGGTTGTCTCTATGGTGTAATGTTTTAGATTCGGTTAACTTTTGTTTGCATAAGACTGAGGAATATCCTGGAATTAGAACTTTAGCACAGTGCTTCAGGAAAGTGAGAAGTAACCATGAATGGACTATACGCCGCCTCGATTATCTTTGTCCCCTAATATTGTGACTCACGAACATTTTATAAAATAACAGTCGTATATTTTCAGATGACTATGTGGTTAACTGATTTACGTAAACAACAAGAGTAGAAACAGTCAACAAATTGTTTTTCAATAAAAATATTTTTTACTTATATAAATTATGGCTTTTTTTTTTTTTAGCTACATTAGGAGGGGTGAGAGGGAAATGAGAACTGAAACCAAATTCAATAAAACAGAATATTGGGCAGCTCTAAACCAATAGGATTACGGCTTCTGAGAGAAGAGACAATGGTGGCATATAACGGCGAGGTCTGACGAATGACAGTCAAATTCAAATAATTGTGTTGTTGAAACATTAACAAGGCAATCAACCTTTGTTCTCAAAAGTATTTTGTTTTGTGTAAACATTGCAGTTCACACTGTCAACTAGTATCTAAATTGAAAAGTTGCACCTCAATATTTTTATAATAGTAAGAATACAAAGTTTATAGAAAAAATCGCGTCCTAAATGAAGATAATTTGCGTAAAACTAATACTGTACGATTTAGTGATTAACTATACGGGCCTTTTAATTGATGTTTAGTAGTACCGCTATGTATAATGCATTTATTAAAAATGAAATCGTAACATTTATTTGAAATCCCTCTGTATTCAGTTGTAACACGAACGTCATTTCTTGTCTACGTTAATTCAAACCACTTTTGTTCCAGTTTGATTTACAGTTAAACTGTCATAGTAACCAACGTTTTTTTTCCTTTCTTTGTTTTGTTAGCTAAAAAATGGAGAAAAATGCATTGTCAGTCATCATCTTCATCTTAATCACAATCGCCATCATTATCATTATTACAAATGCTCAGAAAGTTAAGTAAAGTTAACAGTGCAGAAGTTTATTTGTATTAATTTTCGTTATTAACTACAAATGTCATGAAATGATCATTTATACGTTATACAGAGCAGTTAAAAATTACTATTAAATAATGAATTACAAAATTTCTAATATTTATTTCTCTGGACTTTTAATTACGCTATTCATGTACATATTTATGTGGTACGTTTAAAAAATGTATCCTTCATTTATCGGATATGTCTCACATACTGGAAGTAGAATATTTGTGCCGCCATGTGATTTCAAGAGTAAATGCATATTTTATATCGAATGAGATTCAGCATTAGTTTCATATCTCTGCAGAATGCGTGGCTATCTTACTACACACAGTCGGCTTTTTATGTCTTTCTCTTCTCACAATTGCCGTCTCCTGCATGTGGCAAAAGTCGATTACACATAGGATCTCGCATTGCGCAACTAAATTCAGAACAATCGATTATTACACAGTTTTCTCCTGATTACCTAAAAATTCTAAATAAAAAATTGAAGTAGTCTTGAATTAGCCGACGAGTTTAGAGAAATTCAAAATTAATTTTATCTCCGAGCTTATTCAACATATTTTTCAACAAGAAATAACAACCTCTTACACAGGGAGGAATTGTTGTTATTTTATATAGTGTTTTTAAGTTTGCTATATATTTCTTTATATATGCTTTAAATTTATAGTGGGGTGAAGAGGCCTTAACAGGTCCGCAGAAAAACCCGACAAATTTTAAAATACTGTAACTGAAACTGTTAAATAATTGAACATTTCCAAAAAAATAATATTATTAATAATTCTACAGCAGATATGGCTAATGAAGATAATTTTGTTTAAGAAAAATAGGACACAATTCGGTGATTAATATAATTGGCACCACTGTTAACAAAAAAAAAAGTCTAGAACTTCTCTGCCAATACGACTGTCACACAGCACTGTAGAGTTAAATCCAAATGACAATATAATGCGCAGAAGTCGAAAACGCGTCGGGCGAGTCCATTGCCGCTGCACGAAGGGGTGAGGTTGTTCAGTTTCGCAGTGACTACAGCTGAGAGCGGTTAGGTGAGAGCTGCTACGCGCGTGAGTACTGTATTGCCTTTCAGAAAAAATGCAAGTCGCGCAGCTCGGTATTTAACAGCGCGGTAGTAGAGAGCGATGTTATCAGTTTGGTGTGTAGAGCGTCAGCAGTGTCCCTCCAGCGGCGAGCGTTCAGGAGAGCCTTCCCCTACCTTCCCCTTCCACCGTCACTCGTGAACGCTCGTGTTTGCTCGGCAGTCTACAGCCTGCATGGCGCAGGCGTAGCTTGCAGTACGCTCGCGTCAGTCTCTAGACCCGCGACTGGCTTCGCATCATGTCTCGATGTGAAGCGTGACCAGCTTCCACAATCGCCGCTTGCTTCGTCATGGGCGATGCATTTCTCCAAGTTATTTTGGTTCATTGTCGGTATGGTCGTTATGGTCGGTTTGGCCAGTATCTGTTGTAAGATCAGTATGAGCTGTATGGCCAGTATAATAGTTGTGTTAGGATGTGGTCGTGATGGATAGCGCGCAGGTCCGTCCTCAAGGACGCAGCCTTTCCGGCGCTTCAACAACGTTGCAGTGTCATTCCAATCCGCGTTTATTATTTTCAAAACTACTAAATGTGTTCCCATCATACCGATGTACGAAAAGAAAAAAACACTCCAGACGAAGTACGTATAGTACTCTCAATACAACATACATGTGTTAAATGCTATTCCCGAGTCCTCCAGTATTGCTAAAAACAGCTTTTTCACACTGCTGTGTCTCGTGATATCCTGGCCGGAAACATGCGGAACTATTATAGGGAACTGCACTGACCCTTGCTGCAGACTTCTCAGCAATACGGTGATAGGGTCGCCGCTCAGTTCCATAGGTACACGCAGTACGGCGGGAACACTGCGCGCTAGTTGAGAGCCTTGCACTGTCAGTGTCACCCTTATTGCCCCGGCACGGCGCGGCGCTTCCCTGCCTCAAGCGCGCTAAAAACCTCCGAGTAGGCAGCGCCCTTAAGGGTGTGCATGAGGGCCTCATGCCTAGGAAGACCTCGCGCCCGGAAAATAATATTTAAATATTTAGTATTCATTTGGTTTTGAATTATATATTTCACAATAAAATTTATATATTTAAGCGTGTTTATTTATAAAATGTAAAATATATATTTATCAATAAAATATTAGACACTATGGTGCTCGAGAGCAGAGCATATTGTTGGAAACATGATTGTGTTGTGGGAAGGTGGGATCTACTTTACTTTGGAAGGGAAGTACCTCTCAAGGTTCTTTCACCTGCGCTGCCAGTATTGTCAGTATGGCTACATTGCCATTTAAGGTCTGTATTTTGGGATGTGGTCGGTATGGTAGATATGTCAGGGTGTGGTTGGAATGGGGAAGAGAAGGACTCTTTACTACCCTCGGAGGTTTCTTCTTGGATGAGGAAGGCATCTGCTTGCTTGAGGTGCCACGACAGTACCATTTCATAGTCATCAGAGAGGTGGCAACCCGCCATGGTTCATGGAAAAGGACAGGAGATGCGGAATACATAGTTTAGGTCTTTAAAGGAGGCAACCTGCTGGCTCCAAATACACCCTCCTTCCCTCCCTGACAGAAAATATGTGGGTCTCACACCAGGGTATATATATGCCTTGTGGTTAGATCGAGTAGATGGTATGAATATGTGGGAGGGACATTCGACTTCTTAGCGCTCCTTCCATTTGGGGACCATGATAGAAATTTCAATGTGAAGAAATTCCCATGTAGGGGACTGATGAAGGCTAGAGACGGCTGGCGACCAGCCGATAGTGGGTTGGTGGGAAACCACGAAAGAATGGAAATAATTCCATAGTGAAGCATTCAACCTGTAATGGAAGTAAGGCTTATGCCCGGCTGGTCTAACTCTGACCATGGTCGAGGATAGGATACCAACCTGTAATTGCTGTAAGGACTTTTAATATTACAAATTTGGAGATGTTTTTGACCACCAGTTCATATATATGGAATAAGCTGCTTTTACTTGTCTTTGCTGTTGGCCATGATGTGATCGTGCGGCAAGTTCATACAAACACACGAGTGCCGTAGAAATTAAGTATGATCATGCAGCATTCTGCCTGGCCCCAGCAAAGGTTCTCCCCAGGGACCAATCCTTTGAGGCTGGACTCGTGAGAGCAATGGTTAACTAGCTAGAGGAGATAGTGAGGTATCCCTCTTCCAATGAATAGTTGACGCATTGAGCCACAACAACACTCTGGTGCTTCCCTGGAGACACACTAGGTACTTTCTCAACAGTACCTTGATTATAACACAAGCATACTGGGTACGAGGGTTTCAAGACTTGGTGGGAGGGTGTGACTACACAAATTGTTGTTCCAGACTGATACTTGTTTCCGGTCAACGACGGTAGTTGGGGCTCTTGCGTTGACACAGCTTGATCTCTGTCTCTTGCAAAGTGGATGGCCAAGGCCTATGGGCTAAGAGCATTTTGTAAAAATATATCATGCTTGGTAAGAAGTTGTCTGGCTGATGTTACATTTGTTTTTTAATGTTGTCGATAGGGCTGTTATATTGGTATGGTTGGTATAATGATCGTTATAATCGTAATGTCAGTATGGCTAGTTTGGTTGGTTTGTGGGAATTTTCGGTATGTTGGAATGCACAGGTGTGGTTGTTATATCAGAACAGTGGCATTGTCATTATGTTGGTGTGATTGACATGATGGTATGTTGGAATAGTCGCGATGTCGGTAAGCAGATATTGTTGTATTGTGTATGTATTGGTATGTTCTGTGTGTTTTAAATAATCGCATTAGTAATAAATAATCGCANGATGTCGGTAAGCAGATATTGTTGTATTGTGTATGTATTGGTATGTTCTGTGTGTTTTAAATAATCGCATTAGTAACCATATACTGTAAAAAAATTCTGGTAAACTTCGTAAACTGTAATGGAAGTTTTTAACCTATACAGTGTATGGAAATAGTACTACATGTCACAGGCTGAAAATATGGGAATGTTTAGCATTGCTACTATAAGAAGTTGGGAATTTGCCTAAGCATTTTGCTCTTTCCTGAGCAACTGTAGGAACGTTACCATGCATGTATTGGAAAATAATTTACCATGCCCGTTTTGTCACTCTACGTTTACACTGATATGGTGTATTTACAAATAATATCTTAGAGTGTAGTGACGAAGCAAAGATGTTGGAGCATTCTCGATAAAAAAAAACAATGCTAGCAATAGAAAGCTAGTATCAACAATAAGTGAGAGTAAATGGATGACGAGTATGTTAACCCATTTACTACCCGTGTCCATGATCTAGGACATGTTACACATGAAGGATATTTATGGTCGGAACTATACACAACCCGGAATGTGTGGCCGGTGTTTCGAACGTCCTTCTTACGAGAAATCTGATTTGTTGAAGTTTAAGCATCTCTCATTTGTGAATGGTTAATGCTTACATCAACGAGCACGTGGTACTTTGTTTGCTGGTTGCAAGAGACATGCTTGATTCAAGTACAGCGCACATCATAAAATTAAACGATTTCAACAGTTTAGCTCATAAATGAATTCGGGACTTAAGGGATTGAACAAACTATGCTTATAAATGAATTCAGGGCATAATTAATAAAATCGGCCCATTAGAGGTCAGGAGAGTTACCTACGAACTGAATTATGTGGCTATATCTCCATCGGTTCGAAAAAGGTGCCAACTATGCTTATAAAAAAGGCTTAATACTGTACCTAACACAACACTTCGTCTTGTTAATGGTTGTACTGTCCTTATACACTCCTAGTTCCGAGGGCCTAACTCAAATAGTTCCTAGATGATGGGCTATGGTACCTTCAACTTCGTAGTNTGTACTGTCCTTATACACTCCTAGTTCCGAGGGCCTAACTCAAATAGTTCCTAGATGATGGGCTATGGTACCTTCAACTCCGTAGTGTTAGGTGCCAAACTATGCTTACAACGCGACTTGAGGCAGGCTCTCTCCTATTCCACACTAGAGCTTCTGTTGGTTGCATATACTTTTCATAATTACTGTGGAAATCTTATTAGCATACCTATGCATATAAAAAGACAATATGCAGTTTGATGACTACAAAGTAAATAGCAAACGTTGTAGTTTGTTTTAGAAAGCGAAAAATCCTAAAAATAGAGTACTTCATATGCTTTTCTTTTAAAATACACTAAGTACATTTATGCCTATAAAATTGAATATTGCAGTCGAAAATTCGCGAGTTATTTGTAGGTTGTGACATCATATCTGAATTGGTCGCGAAAATATGCATGTGATGAAATATCACAGGCTATAACAACATCTTTTAAGGTTTAAAAGTTAAGAAATACAATAAATGCATAACATTTGTTTATAAACATACTATTGGTTTTATAATTTTCTCAAATTTGGGCATTTTTGCACCACGTTTGAGGCTCAGGTCAGTGATTTTGATAAAAATGTTCACAATTAATTGAGTAATAATGATTTTTGATTTTTCAAAAAAAAATTATTTTTACATTATTTACACCACAATGTGAGAAATATTTTTTTTAAGTGGAACTAAATTTACAGATGCTATATTGGCTATCCTTCAATACGGTCGCAAGTTTGTGGAAAAAGTCTGTAAGGCACAACCAAGATCACGAACATCCAACATGGGTGCCACTGTACTCGGTATCGTTAACGAGGAAGTGGAATAGGAAAGTGTGAATACCTGGCTGTCTTAACAATCCACCACCCTGTCCCAGAACTGGCTATATTATACTACTTAGGCATACTGAATAACTCAAGGTAACGTTACTTTAAAATATGTTACCGAAGAATGTTTTCTAAATCTTCTGTCTCTTACTACTTTCACTATAACAGCTCAGTGAATGTTTTATTAGAATTGTTTCTTTAACAAATTAATAAGATTCCTAAATATTAATGTTTGGTAGACTAAAGTCTGCTACTCTAAAGTCTGTTAGCGTAAAATCGTCGTATCAATTTCGTAAAAAATTGCTTATGTCTTGAAAGGTAAACTAAATTTTCTAATACAATAATGATTGCATATTTTCTGACGTACCTATGACTATATAACAGTATGGCAAGAGTCGTGGAGGTGATTTNAATACAATAATGATTGCATATTTTCTGACGTACCTATGACTATATAACAGTATGGCAAGAGTCGTGGAGGTGATTTCTGATTTAATCGATATCTCATGAGCCAAATATAATAACACTTTAAAACAAATATTAATTCTACGAGCGGCTAGTTGACCGGCATCGCAGCGGTTGTGGAATGACATCGCGACAATCGGATGTGGCGGGAATGTAGGGTGTGTCACCGATCACATTGAATCCCCCTGCTACCAAAAAACTCTGGCAGCTCGAAATTGATCAGTATTTTAGAGTAAACAAGTTACTCAGTTGAAGGGTTTGTAGAGGGTTGAAGAGGTTGTGAAGTGAGGTGGGGACGGAGCGGTGACGGTGCAGGAGTGCGGAGGTAATGGGAGTAACGCGAGAAAACCTGANTTGTGAAGTGAGGTGGGGACGGAGCGGTGACGGTGCAGGAGTGCGGAGGTAATGGGAGTAACGCGAGAAAACCTGCTGAACAAGGGCAATGTCCACCATGTTTCCCACATGCCTGGAGTAGAGCCAAGTTGGCCGTGGCGCTGGCAGGTGTGCTACCCACGTGACCACCGCGGCACCACAAACAAAGCTATGAAAACTCGCCGTAGTGGGACTGAGCTGAGAGTACCACTGAGTTGTGTGACAGAGTGTTCTGAGTGTTCCAGAACGGCAACAAGGCCTCAGGATGGGTAGCTCTTGAGTAGTATGAACTGGCAATTGACCGGCGACAAGGCCTCAGTATGGGTAGCTCTTGAGTAGTAGGAACTGGCAAATGACCGGCGACAAGGCCTCAGTATGGGTAGCTCTTGAGTAGTAGGAACTGGCAAATGACCGGCGACAAGGCCTCAGTATGGGTAGCTCTTGAGTAGTACTAACTAGCAATTTACCGGCGAGAAGGCCTCAGTATGGGTAACTCTTGAGTAGTAGGAACTGGCAAGTGAACGGCGACAAGCTCTCAGTATGGGTAACTCTTGAGTAGTAGGAACTGGCAAGTGAACGGCGACAAGCCCTCAGTGGGTGACTCTTGAGTNCTCAGTATGGGTAACTCTTGAGTAGTAGGAACTGGCAAGTGAACGGCGACAAGCCCTCAGTGGGTGACTCTTGAGTAGTAGGAACTGGGAATTGACCGGTGACAAGGCCTCAGTATGGATATACCTTGAGTAGTATGAACTGGCAAGTGAACTTCGACAAGGCCTCAGTATGGGTAGCTCTTGAGTAGTAGGAACTGGCTCGTGACCTGCGAGAAGGCCTCAGTATGGGTAGCTCTTGAGTAATAGGAATTGGCAAGTGAACTTCGACAAGGTCTCACTCAGTATAGGTAGCTCTTGAGTAGTAGGAAATGGCAAGTGACGGGCGACAATATCTCAGTATGGGTAGCTCTTAAGTAGTAGGAACTGGCAAGTGAACGGCCACGGCCTGTAGTATAGAATCATCCCAGCATTCGCCTGNAAGGCCTCAGTATGGGTAGCTCTTGAGTAATAGGAACTGGCAAGTGAACTTCGACAAGGTCTCAGTATAAGTAGCTCTTGAGTAGTAGGAAATGGCAAGTGACGGGCGACAATATCTCAGTATAGGTAGCTCTTAAGTAGTAGGAACTGGCAAGTGAACGGCCACGGCCTGTAGTATAGAATCATCCCAGCATTCGCCTGGAGTGATTTTGGAAAACTCTGTCAAACCGAAATAAGATTGGTCGGATCGGGAATCAATCTCGTGCCCTCCCGAATGCGAGTCCTGTTGTTTACCATTGCGCTAAAAACAGAGGTTCCAATTAGAGCCATCATTGTTAGTTGTAGGTCAACGGCTGCTCAGCAGTAATCTCGACTCTTCTGGGACAATGGACAATTTAAATAATTACCTTCGATGAATGCTTCATCGTCTTCCCGGCCATCAATAACAGTTATGTTGCCACACTTCTTTCCGCACTTCATACAATAGGTGATGCATTCTGTAGTGTATAGGCATGCCATTAAAAAAACTATTTGCTCTTTATAGTTATGGTTGAATTTATTTTATCACCATAGTACTAGGATTCTAATTTTTGGTAGGTAAAGATAGTAGCGGTTGCTAATTGACCCGTTTGACGGACTACTTGAACTACACTTTATTCTTAATGTTTCTGTGTGATTCATTATAACACCCAACTCCTCTATAAGTTTAAAAACAAGCATGAAGTATATTATATAACTATTGACCCTACCTTTCTCTACATGGATGCAGCACATTTTTAATGGCGTCCTTAAAATCTTCGATTGTAGGTAGGTAGGTCTTGAAGTATCGTTGACAGCAATATTATTAGGGATGGCACCAGAAACGTTTGCCACAGTAGTGAGACTGTTACACTCACACACACGTGCCTTACCCAGGATTCGAACCCAGAAACACTCGTACCGTAAGCTAGCGTACAATAAACTGCATTATGGAGGTAGGATTCGGAGCATCAACTTCTGACCTAATAAATCTAATCTGTTTTTAACGATTGGGTTTACTAACCTGAATTATTTACAAAGCCGTCATTTTAAAAATAAGTGTCTGAGCCACTTCAAACACGTAAGTTTACATGGCCTACCGTAGCGCTACTTGTGTGAATAATTTGGTGGAAAACACTTGATTAATTCCCGAGATATGGAATAAATAATTATTTCCTTATTTGGTTTATTTGGCTCTATCGTACAAAATTGCTTGAAAAAGTGTTTTTCTATAACGATGCTTGTAATAGATACTATCAGCATACACAGTTTGGTTGACTTTGGTTATATTGTTTAATATATATGACCAACTTACAAGAAAACCTGTCTTAATCATTTATATGAACGCTATTTTGAAAATTAATGTCTGACCCCACTTAAATCGTTTAAGTTTAAATAGTCTTGTCTGGCATTACTGGTGTACCGAATTTGGTCTCCTAAACACTTTTGAACATGAGAACCGAATTTCTCCAAACTCAGTACACAAGCAGTACTTACCAAGGATATCCAACTTTTATAGTTTTCGACCACGCCGACTGCTTATTTTAAACGCGACGGCCATGTTACAATTTCCGGTGCTATGTCATATCTCAAGAACCGTTTAACCGATTTGAACCAAATTTCTTATATTGACAGTTCAATATGTAAGTATTAATTTCAAATATTGAAATTGAGGATAATTTGTCATTTTGCAAGATAGTACTGCATTAAATAACAATACTTTTACATTATATCTCGAAACCCACTCAACCTNATTTTGTAAGTCAGCGTCACGTTAAGAAATATGAGTTTTTATGTAATATCTCGGGAAACAAGTAACCGATTCCTACCAAATCTGGCAAACAAGGAGTACTACGACAGGCCGTGTAAATTAGTGTGTTCTAAGTAAGTCAAACACTTATTTTAGCTCAGTGTGCTATATTTACAAAGCAATGATACAAACATCAACTTAATTTTGCACGCTGGAAATATCTATTAAAACCATCAAATGCGTANTATTTACAAAGCAATGATACAAACATCAACTTAATTTTGCACGCTGGAAATATCTATTAAAACCATCAAATGCGTCTATTAATCTACTGCTTTCTCCACCATTTTTTTAAATAGCACCACATCAAAAATAAAGCTTTTATGCTATATCTTGAGAATCAAGTTACCCATTCCTACCAAATTTTGCAAACAATTACTACTGCAGTAGGCCAAATAGATTTATTTTTTAAGTTGGTCGGACATTTATTTCCAGAATGGCGTTTATATAAACATTTTAACTTAGTATGCTATAGCTACGAAACCACGTAACTAATTTTGACTTAACTTTGTTTACTGGCAGTATGTATTACAACTATCAAATGTGTCAATACAAAGTCTCGATTGTGTGCTATTATTTAAGACAAAACTATATTAAAAATAAAGTTTTTTTTGTCATCTTGGGAAACAATTAATCGATTCTTACCAANATTATTTAAGACAAAACTATATTAAAAATAAAGTTTTTTTTGTCATCTTGGGAAACAATTAATCGATTCTTACCAAACTTCGCAGACAAGTAGTACTACAGTAAGCAGAATTGATTAATACATTTCAAGTAAGTCAGACAGTTTTTTTTTAAATTGCAGATATATAAACATTTTAGCTCAGTTGCTATAACTATCTACGAAACCATGTAACCAATTTCATCTTAACTCTATGTACTGGCAGTATTTGTGCATCAAAATAGTTAATAATTTTTTTAAATAGCACCAGAAGCAAAATTGCGTTTTTGTGTCCCTAGCCAGGAATACAATTGCACAATGCCCACAAAATAATACGTCAAGGTATAATTGTTATAATTTTGTGTTCTATCTACATTTATATGACTTGAAGGGGGTAGTCACATATATTAAAAATAACAGCAATGCAGAAATTTTCGCTTATTATGCAATATGTATTAAACAATTTCAACTGAACTGTATATGCTATCAATGTATATGAAAATCATCGAATTTCTTAATACATAACCTTCTTGTCCGCCATTTATGAAGACTGTTAAAAGAAAAAATTGAGGTTTTATGTCATATCTGGTGGTTCAATCAACCTATCCCCACCAAATTTTATATGCAAGAAGTGCTAGTAGGCCATTTATACTTTCATGCTTTAAATAGGACAAGCTATTTTAATGCTAACAGTATTCATTAGAAACATCAATTATTCGTACAGATTTCCTCTTTTGCCGGCGTTTTTGTGGTATAGAGCGAAGTGAGAAAATTGAACTTCTATGCCAAATTTCTAGAACCATTAAATTAATTTTCACAAAATTCCGCACATCAGAAGTTCTAGAGAAGGCCATGTAAACTTACATTACTGAAGTGGGTCAGACGCCAACTTTCATAATGGCGACCGTATAAATAATTTAGATAAGTTTGTCATTTATATTAAACAATTGAAAAAATTTCTCTATGCTGGGATAATAGATTACAATCATCGTATGCAGAGCCTCCTCTTTAAGCCTTTTTATACAAAATCGCCAAATCGAAAAATTAAGTTTTTGTGACATATCTCGGGTACCAATCAACCTGTTTCCACCAAATTCTTCACACAAGTTAGCACTACGGTGCGCCATGCAATCTTATATTATATAAATGGCTCAGGCGCTTATTTTTCAAAATAACTGCCCCGTAAATATTTAAGTTTAGTATACTCTATCTACCAAAACGTTAAACTGATTACATCCATAGTTGATGCTCGGAATCCTGCCTCCATAGTGCAGTTGGTTGCACGCTAGCTTATGGAAGGACTTATTCTGGGTTGGAATCCTGGGCGAGGCACGCGTGTGTTTGTAATTGTCTCACTACTGTTGCATATGTTTCTGGTTCCATTTATAATGATATTGACGTCAACGAGACTTCAAGGCTCACCCAACATCTACGCTTTTAAGAACTTCACTAAAATTATTTGCACTCGTGTAAAGGGAAGTAGGATCGTCAATGATATGAACAGCTTCTCGTTTTCTCTACGGCACGCCATTTTTGAGATGATACGCTAAATGTAGGCGTTAATGCAAAATCGAGGAATCTAACTTTAGCTGATAAAAATTTATTCCATGTGGTGAAACGTGCTTTAATGAAGAGACTTTTACATAATGAAAATTTCCAAGGAACGTATCATGTCCGTTAAACAAGGACTAACTCATGACAAAATGTTAGTTAACAATCACTGTAAATGCTGCATAAACACTTGAATGTGACATGCGCGTTTAACTTTCGTCCGTGCAATTTNTTAGTTAACAATCACTGTAAATGCTGCATAAACACTTGAATGTGACATGCGCGTTTAACTTTCGTCCGTGCAATTTTATCCATTCCTGTTAGCTGATAGCCTTCCGATATAAACAAAGCTCCAAATAGTCGACACGTTGGCAGGGGACGTACTGCGATCCTAGCTGTATTTTTCCCCTGTGTCGCCGGATAAAGCTTGTTCCACTTAAAATGTATTAATAACTTTCAAAAAATGATTTGAATCTTTGCAGTGAATATAAGACGGCAATTTACTGGGTCGTGAAACTGTAGATTTAGTCATTTTGTATTCATAACAATCTGTATATCGACATTGATTTTGAGCGAGCAGTTGACCTTGTGAGATCGGTAGAACTTAATATCCTTGTTACACATGTTGCTTTTTATGTGAATGTATAATTTATTCGTGATGAGACGTAATTACGTAATATTCAAAAGATAGCTATTGCAATTTTATTGCAATTTTTTTCTCAGATTTTTTTCCAGGGACACACTTTTGGCAACAACTTCTTCCCAACGCAATGATTTCAAATCCCGTTCCTTCCCTTTGCTCATGGCACTTTGCCTGATTTCAGACTCACACACAGATCGCCACTGGCAAAGTAAAGTTCTNGTTCCTTCCCTTTGCTCATGGCACTTTGCCTGATTTCAGACTCACACACAGATCGCCACTGGCAAAGTAAAGTTCTCAGTCAACTAAGGACGTTCCATATCCTTGCTCAGTTCCTTCTTTATGCCCGTGGCATATCTTGCCGCCAGGTGCGTCGTCAGCACTATAGTATTGTTACGAGCAAACGCAGTTTCTTGCACTTCCATCGAATATGCAAGCCTAGACTGTCACCAACAGAAAAACATTTAGGATTTATTAGAACCAGCAAAGTTGTACGCACTTTTGTCTGGTCTCTACATAATGTCACGCACCACAATTTAATAGTCGAATTTATGTCGTCCGAAATGTTTGTCACAATTGCATCTCTGTGGGTAAATATCTGCACATAAAGTTTGTATGAAAACCTGCAGTGTTCTCCCTTAGTTTTTTCTATGTGCTTCAAAATCTTCATTGTGTTGTAACGTAATGAATTCTTGCTGTCACACAACAAATTACTAATGATGGCTGTTCGTTTTTAAATTAATTGCTCCTCAATGAAAATTCTTAAAAGATGTCTGATAACAGGATGTCCAACATTCATCATCTGAAACTGGCCTGAAATGGGCGTCGCCTTGCCTTTGATCACGGTGATAAGTGTCTGATCTCAGGAGTGCATTTATGATGAAATCCCGCCGCAGACCGAGCGATCAGAATGTAAATTACATTAAGAGAAACGTCATTAACTATGATGAGCAAGGACGTTCCAAAACATCACAGAGACAGCTTTGCAAATATGTGTGTGAAATATACGTGCATGTAATTCTTCTATATAAGAATTTAAAAAAACGTAACATATGGCCTGAACATTCAGATTCTTCAGCCGCTNCGTGCATGTAATTCTTCTATATAAGAATTTAAAAAAACGTAACATATGGCCTGAACATTCAGATTCTTCAGCCGCCTTTTGGCTTCAGATGTTATTCTAAGCAAATTTATTACTGCACCATGCAACGATCTTAATTGTAANTCTTCAGCCGCCTTTTGGCTTCAGATGTTATTCTAAGCAAATTTATTACTGCACCATGCAACGATCTTAATTGTAACTGTATAATAATAATAATACGCGACATTCCACTACATAATCACTACAAGCGCCTTTGACATTGTCCACTGGAATAGTGAGCTAGCAAATTTTCCACGGCCTGTTGCTCAAAGCAACTCTAATCCTTATGAGACTAGGTTTGGAAACAAATTTCCAATTTCGCTTTTTCGTCGATATGTAGTTGCCGTATGATTAATGATACGTTGATCGGTCCCGTTATTTCATATAATTGAATAACAGAACACAGTTATTTGCACTTTTGCGGTGCAAATGACAGGCACAACTAGAGGACATTCCTTTAGCCACGCTGATGGATATGTACTTTACGTATGGCAGGAATCCTTCGCACTCTACCAGACTTGTGAAGCAACATCTCGACAGGATGTTCCCTGGTCTCGATCAGGATGGTCGTAGTGTTCCCATTAACTGGTCGTCATGACCTCCAGATATAACTCAGACTTTTGTCTATTGGGTTATATGAAGAGTGAAGTGTACTAACAAATGTTGAACTGCTAGCTTGCATTACGGGTCCTGTCGCCCAATGAAAGTAATAAGCAGATGCACCCCGACAAGCTACACAGCGTGCCCACGAGAGCAGAGCAATGCACAGCAATGGATGGAGAAATTTTCGAAAATCTACTTTAAACTGCTGCACGCTCGTCGCTGTAAAAGGTTTTGTTATTTTTTAAGGGCCTAATAACGCCCCCGGTGTTATGCCTGAAGGATTATCAAGGGACGGCTTACAAACTAACACCCATGCCTTACCTAGGATTCTAACCCAGAACCTCCCGCGCCGCAGACACTGACTGCGTCACGGGAGGTCGACTATTGAAAACGGGCAGCTCTACACTGGAAACTATTTGGGATGGGACATTTGAATACACATGAAAGTTTTTGCTTCAATCACGTCTCCTTTCACCACCCGGAATAATGAACTTTCCTCCGGCGACATTCTGTATATATTTCAAAACAAGTGGGGCCGCGGTGGTGTAGTGGTCAGACTACTCGCCTCCCACCGCGGTGAACTGGGTTAGATTCCCGGCGAGGTCTTTTCCCGATTTTTGCATGAGGGAATCGTGCCGGACGCTGCAGCTTGTCGGCGGGCATACTTGGGGATCTCCCGTTCCCCCGCCCTTGCAATCCGGCGCTGCTCCATACACTTCTCACTTCGCCCTCATTGGCTCTCAAGACCTCGATGTTAAGAGCCGCCTAAACCTCTGTACTCTTTCTGCTACTCAAAACACGTATTACTGTAGAATTTGTTTTAACGTTAATTTGAGATACTCTTGGCAGTACAGCAGTCTGGTGTTGGAGCGGTGATACACTGAAGAGCCAAAAAAAACTGGTACACCTGTCTAATATCGCGTAGGGTCCCCGTGAGCACGTAGAAGTGCCGCAAGACGACGTGGCATGGACTCGACTAATGTCTGAAGATATCCAGGAGACATTGAAATCTGCGCCAATTTGAGAAAGGGTTGCACGTCTTTCTTGTTTATTAATTCTCGTCAGTCGTCGTTTGTCCCGTTCGTTCACTATCTTTTTCTGGCCGCAGCGATGTCGAAGAATTGATGTTTTACCGGATTCCCGATATTCACGGCACACTCGTGAAATGGTCGTACGCGAAAATCCACATTTTATCTCTACCTCGGAGATGCTATGTCCCATCTCTCGTGCGCCGACTATAACACCACGTTNCACACTCGTGAAATGGTCGTACGCGAAAATCCACATTTTATCTCTACCTCGGAGATGCTATGTCCCATCTCTCGTGCGCCCACTATAACACCACGTTCAAACTCACTCAAATCTTGATAACCTGCCATTGTAGCAGCAGTAACCGATCTAGCAACTTTGCCAGACGCTTGATGTCTTATATAGGCGCTGCCGACCGCATCGCGTTACTATGATTGGTTCCATACCTCTGTCATTTGCATACGCACGTCTGTACCAGTTTTTTTTTTTTGGCTCTTCCGTGTACTTCCCTGTGCAAAATAACAAGCAGGAAGTATTATCACTATAGTAGTGTTGTTTCCGGTTGGCGAGGCGAGGCGAGGTGGCCAGTGTGATTGAGTGGCCAGCTGTGACGCCTTGGCCTCACAGCGAGTCCGGGAGGTGCGACTATCGCCTCGTCACATCTGACAGTCGCTCGAAGACACATCGATCTGCGGCGAGGTGGACGCAGAGTGCGAGTTGTCGCCTCGCGATAGACTCGCAGCCTACTTCCGTCAACACAAGTCGCTGCAGGGTCGTCGTCCCGCTCCTGTATGCTGACTATTGACTCCTCAAATAGCTCGTCCTGCGACTTGAGTCGCTGCTTGCCAACATACATACCCTAAGGACGAGGTAGAACGATTTTTCCTTCTCTGCATGTTGCCAACATCGATTCGTCCGCCATGACAACTGTCAAAATTACATGGTCAAAAGTGATCCACGCGTATGTTTACGTTTGAATTTTCAACAGACCTGCTCTTTTACATAAGTAAAATACCCTGACCATCTTAAATATAATACATCTACGTTAAAACTGGGTTTCATAAGTGAGCGAGCAAGCCCTTACATAAACACTGTTCTAACCTCATATTACATTCACGCTGTTTTTTCAAATACCTATTTGCTGATAACCAGTCCAATTTTTGGGGTACAGAAAGTAGCTACTGCGCAGATCTAATGCGCACCATATCCCATATTCCCTTCTAGGGCAATATTCGCTCTTCTGTATTGTTTGGATACATGCTAAACATATCGATATCGATTGTCGGTATATCGCGCCATTAAGAATTGTGGAACGATTGCAACACATATNATACATGCTAAACATATCGATATCGATTGTCGGTATATCGCGCCATTAAGAATTGTGGAACGATTGCAACACATATCAAATGCCACTCATACTGACTAAAGACTACTTAGACCGATTTTCTCTTCCGCGCATGTCCACGACATTGGCTCGTCAGTCATCAGTACAACAGTCTGTCACGTGGTCGGCACTGATGAACGTGTTTGACAACATTTGAATTTTCAAAACACCTGCCCTTTTACATGATCAAGAACTCTAACCGACTTGGATATAGTCTAGCTGCTAAAATAGTTATAACAAGTGAATAAACATCTCGAAGAACACTGCTCTAACCTCACATCATATACAGCTGTTTTTGGTATTACTACTGACNCTCACATCATATACAGCTGTTTTTGGTATTACTACTGACAGAAAAGCAGCCCAATGTTGAAACAGCAAGAGTGGCTACTGTGCATCTCTAATGCGCACTCTTCCCCCGTAGAGACACTACAGCAACACCCACCCGTCTGTAACGTTTGGATACATGTTAACCATGTCGATATCGATGGTGGTATATCGCTTCCATAAAGTAATGTGAAACGATTGAAATACATCGCAAATATCGCCAATGCTGATACATATATTAAAAACTACAAAACCGAACACACATTTGTGCGTAAATTTATGTGTCGAAAAACAGGTCCTTTAATTCGCTGTTTTTTACCCGTGCCCAGAGGAGTAGTAACGGAAGGAAAATGAAAATTTGGGANAAAACAGGTCCTTTAATTCGCTGTTTTTTACCCGTGCCCAGAGGAGTAGTAACGGAAGGAAAATGAAAATTTGGGAAAGGGATTGTGGGCCAGATGCATAGTTGATTTAAGTCGAGTTGGGGTGCGATCTGTAACATGATACTAACTTTTTATATGTATGTGCTGACGCGCGACGAGTACATAGGGTAGGAATTGCGCTGTATTCACACCCTGAGAAATATGCTCGGGGAATGTCCCGAGGTATAAGGATACGCGGGGAAGAACTGAAATGAGAGAAAAACAGGGAAAATTAGCTGATATAAGCCCTCTACGAAGGAAACAGGGTAACCCCAGGCAAGAATTACTGCCAACACAGCTTACAGGAACCCCCGANGATACATGCTAAACATATCGATATCGATTGTCGGTATATCGCGCCATTAAGAATTGTGGAACGATTGCAACACATAGCAAATGCCACTCATACTGACTAAAGACGACTTAGACCGATTTTCTCTTCCGCGCATGTCCACGACATTGGCTCGTCAGTCATCAGTACAACAGTCTGTCACGTGGTCGGCACTGATGAACGTGTTTGACCACATTTGAATTTTCAAAACACCTGCCCTTTTACATGATCAAGAACTCTAACCGACTTGGATATAGTCTAGCTGCTAAAATAGTTATAACAAGTGAATAAACATCTCGAAGAACACTGCTCTAACCTCACATCATATACAGCTGTTTTTGGTATTACTACTGCCAGAAAAGCAGCCCAATGTTGAAACAGCAAGAGTGGCTACTGTGCATCTCTAATGCGCACTCTTCCCCCGTAGAGACACTACAGCAACACCCACCCGTCTGTAACGTTTGGATACATGTTAACCATGTCGATATCGATGGTGGTATATCGCTTCCATAAAGTAATGTGAAACGATTGAAATACATCGCAAATATCGCCAATGCTGATACATATATTAAAAACTACAAATCCGAACAAACATTTGTGCGTAAATTTATGTGTCGAAAACAGGTCCTTTAATTCGCTGTTTTTTACCCGTGCCCAGAGGAGTAGTAACGGAAGGAAAATGAAAATTTGGGAAAGGGATTGTGGGCCAGATGCATAGTTGATTTAAGTCGAGTTGGGGTGCGATCTGTAACATGATACTAACTTTTTATATGTATGTGCTGACGCGCGACGAGTACATAGGGTAGGAATTGCGCTGTATTCACACCCTGAGAAATATGCTCGGGGGATGTCCCAAGGTATAAGGATACGCGGGGAAGAACTGAAATGAGAGAAAAACAGGGAAAATCCCGAAAATTAGCTGATATAAGCCCTCTACGAAGGAAACAGGGTAACCCCCGGCCCAAATTAGTGCAGACACAGCTGCTGGGAACCCCCGAGATTCTTGC